>BKCP01008292.1:3976540-4021335 GCA_008636005.1 Striga asiatica
TTTTTTTTTTTTTAAATAAAAAGTTAATTCATCTCCTCTTTCTATTTGTCTACAAATTCCACTAACTCATCAAAATATATATAAAAAAAATCATTATTACATATTTCCAACAAAAGACGCTATTCATTTATTTCTATATTTCTAACTTTCAAGCTTTGATATTTTGTTGTTTTTATATCATATCAGTTGGACTCATTGCATTTCTAGATCTATATCATACTATCACATTTTTCTCATTTTTTTTTTCTATTTTCGGATCAAACAAAAATTTCATACCCAATTGGCAGTGGCCTTTCAAATTATTTTTGCTTAATATTGCTATATGTAAAATCTGCTAAAATAATAAATCAATATATAAGTTTGCTATTAGTTGTTTTGTTTCTTTTCCATACTTTGATCATTTCTTCTATTTCTTATACTTTCATTATTTTCTTTGATTCTTTCAGATTTTTATATTTACACGAACTTAAAAAATAATAATTTATAGTACTAAGTAATTATAAATAGAAAATCCATTTAAAAACAGCAGTTAATGCTAAAATAAGTCAACATGTATTTTTTTATAAAATAGGAATAGTATCAAACAATTGTACAACGTATAAAAAAAGAGAAAAAAAAAAAATGTTTCACTTTTAAATTCCCAATCTACAAAATAGCTGGGCGAAGTACGTATAACCAATTTATGATATCACACCAAACAATAACTTAGGTTATATAGTAGAAAAGCATACGTACCTTAGATCAAATCAACAAAGCTGTCTCATGTCACTTTTCTTCGAGCCCTATCCGTTATATAGATCCACATCTACAATAATAAAGAAGAAAATGAATTGCATATAAATAAATAATAATAATAATAATAATAATAATAATAATAATAATAATAATAATAATAATAATAATAATAATAATAATGTGGAGTATAAGATTCAAGATATATCATAAAGCTATGAATTCGAAGGACTATACTTTACTTCTTTAGTTGTACTCAGTTGCCCAATTCGTGCCTAATAGAGCATCACTGCACTTATTCGTGGTCACTTATCAGTTACCTTCACATGTGCAGATGCATACTGACAATATATAAAAAACATATGTATATATGAACCAAATAATATACTATGTATCTATAATTTAAATAGGAATCACACATTCATGTAAAGCTCATAAGAAGGATATTATTTACTTTATATTTGGTGCTATTAAATTACATATATATATATATAACACGTTGCATACATAACCTTGTCTTGAAATATCACAAGCTAGGCAAGTTCAAGATGCTCTCTCCTTTTCATTTTTTTATGGAGAGAATAAATTAAAGCTGATAATTTGCAAAGACCCGCATTACAAAGTTCACAAGAAAGCTCCATCCTAATCAATAGTTTATAGAACTAACTACTACGAGCAACTCATATATGCTAATCAACATGAGTTTGAGAAGGGAATCTATGTATGTGATCGTTATTATAAAACTCATACAAACCCTATTATTATGTATTTAAGTGCAACTTGTCGTTACTGCTGCCTGCAACTATCTAGCTATGAATGTTGGATCTTGTATTTGCATATATATGGTCAATTAAATAGATAAATTAGATTTATAATTGTCCGTTTTCAACCGTAGCAACCTAATAAATCATCTAAAATATACACCTTTTAATCATGAAGTTAGCAAATAGATTTGATTTTTTTTTCCCACATCATTGTTATTATTCTTATGTACACATTACAAAAATTGGATAAGTAGATGGATTAGATTAGATATAATAACATAAGATTCTGGGGAAAAACAAGTATTTAATAATATGAACAAGTTGCAATAAAGAAATGGCACACAGTTCCCGAAAGTCCAAACCTCAAGATTATTTGTGAAACTCATCCAAAATAGTTCAACGAAAACAAAAACTAAAAAAAACAAGACTCACCGACCCTCCTTTTTGTTTTGTTCTTTTTTTTTTTCTCCTGGNAACTAAATTTACACCATTATTATCTGACCTCATGAAACCCTAATATGGTGGCCGTCCTCCTCCGGCGGAGTTCCCCCAGCCGCCTTCCATCTGACGCTGCCCACCGTTGGGCATATTCAGAAAGGGAATCCCCAGCGAGGGATCTGGAAAGTGACTGCCTCCCGTGATCGCCTCAGAAGCTGGTGCCTGCATCTGAATCCCGTTGGGCGCCGTCTCCTCCTCCTCCAGCGGCAGCCTCTCGTACGCCACGTTGGTGAACGACGCCGCTATAATAATAACTGGGCCAGACGCAATGAGTGGGCCCACCACATTCCCTCCCACCACCTGCCCCTGTCCCCCCGCCAGGTACACCGCCAGGGTGGTGGCCCCTGGAGGCGCGGGCGGAGGCAGGAACGACCCGGACAGCGACAGGATCTCAAAGCGTCCCTGAAGTGCGGCCACCACACCCCCAGCCGACGCGGGCTGTCGCAGGCTGACGTTGGCCACCGTGCCCGTGCCGCTCAGGACGCAGATCCCGCGCTGCCGCCGCCGCGCGTAGGCAGCCACCGCCTCGAACACGTCCGTGCCGCCGCCCACCTCGAGTATGTGGGCCCGGAGCGTGTTGGCGCTCTCCCGGGTGATGATGACGGGGGGCTTCGGCTTGTTCTTGGAGCCCGGGGGCCGGCCGCGCGGCCGGCGGGCCTCGGCTGCGTCCGGGTGGGAATTGTCGGCGGATAAGTGGGGGTTGCGGTTGGACTCATCCTCGGAGTCGTCGGGCCTCTGGAGATGGAGGTCCGGCCTTTGAAGCTGAGACATAAAGTGGGATGCCGAGCCTAACTCCAAACCAGCCATACATACGATTTTATCAAAAACACGGATACAACAGGAAACCAGCAAATAAAATAATTCTTTATATCGGAATAAAGAAAACCCAAAGTTTAATTATTAGCTACTGTGATTTCCTATTTTTGTTAATTTTTTTTTCCCCTTTTTTTGGTGAATGAATAAAGAAATGAAAGCAGGAACAGTTGAAACCCTAGGATGAATAGAAAAAACTCAAGGGGAGGATAAAGGAAATGTTGATGAAGAAATGTAGGGAGAGAGAGAAAGAAGGGACCATCTCAAAGCTCTAAAGTAAACTGTGATGTATATAATATTTTTAGGGGGGGATGGGAGAGAGTGAAGGTCATTATATTTTGTATCATACTTTTTATTAAAATAAGATCATCATAGAATAATTTATGTTCACAAGCAATAAGTATAGAGTATTTTCAAAAAGACAGGCACTTTAGCGAAGATTGTTGAAATTTGTGATCATTAACTAATACATAAGTGTAACGTAAATATATAAAAACGGAAAATGCTAAGATCCCGTTACGGGATGGTTCCGTCACTAATGTTTTTCAAATAATCAAGACATATACGCACGGATTGGCTATTAATTATTAGATATTGAATTGTATTTTATAATAACAACTAAATAAATCGGCTCAAAATAAAGTTCATAACCTTGTATATCCCATTATACATATATAGTTCTAATGTGAATTAAATTAAATGTTAGATCCTTAATGTTTAACAAGTGATAGACAATTTTTTTTACACAATGCACGCGCTAGCGCCCGCGAGGACCACTTGCCGCACACTCGAGACCACGTGGGCTAGCCAACGACCTTGGGAGTGACGTGGAACCTAGCACTCGCTACCACGCGAGCTCGCCCTCGACCTCGCGAGTGCCGGCATACAGCGCCTGTGCCCCGCGACCTCGCGAGTGCCATCAAGGTCGTGCTCGAACCCCGCGACCTCGCGAGTGCCATCAAGGTCGTGCTCGAACCCCGCGCCCAAGCCAGCGACATCGCGAGTGCCACCTACTCGCGCCAGCGCCCTGCCACCTTGATGAAGGATCGTGTGTTCCGCTCAACTCGAATGCTTCGAACCCAGCGCCGACGCCTTGGTTTCTAAGCCATAGGTTGCTAATACGCACGCCAACGCCTTCGTACTTGGCGATAATGTGACGAAACTCAGATGTTGGTCCTATTTCTATCAAGAACTCTATGCAAACTCACGAGAGAAAACACACGAGAACTTTGAACAAAACGTTCGATTTTCTATTAACTCATCAATCTTATGAAATATTAAGAGTACATGGGTATTTATAGATGCTAAATAAATCTAATCCTACTCCAACTAAAATACTAAATCATGAAAGAGAATAAAATCCTAAAGAAAGTAAATATCCTATCATCTAAGAATTACTATGCAAATAAAATACTAATAGGCACATGCCTTTTATTTAAAATCCTAACTATACTAGAATTCCTAAGAAAGCTAAGTAAATCTTGCCCCAAATCTTCCTTGCTTGCTCCTCAAGTCGGTCAAACCCTAACCGTCGGCTGCGTCCGTGCCTAGTCCTCGTTGCCCTCGACATCGCCCGCATTCGTGTTGTACGCACGCCCCGCTGCCGGCGTCGCGCGCTCTTACCCCATCACCCGAGTGTGCTCTTCCCTGCGCGAGTGCCGCGCACGCCAACTCTCCCGACATCACGCTCGCGCCCCCTTGGTGCCCCGCGCGCTGCATTGCGCCCCATCGCGCCAGCTCGGCTGATCCCGGCCGTCCCATGTGCACGTTGTCCACCCTACATCTATCCCTCGTGCACCGCGCGTCTTAGCCTCCATGCGTCGTGCGCGCCGTTCCTTCGCGCACGCCTTGCACTAATTGCCCACCTTGCCGGGCCTCGCCATTTCGAACTCGTCGTCAGCCCATTGCGCATCCTCGCTCGCACATCCCGTCGTGTAACCCTTCTTCACACGTTCTAGACTTGCGCGCCTCGCGGCTCGGCTGTCGTGCATTGCCGGTGCGCGTACCGTACGCCCGCCATGTGCGCGTCTCTCAATGCGTGTATGCACCCTTTTTCCACTCCCTCGGGCCCTTTCTTGCCTATTCGTGCGCCATTCTTCTAGGCCATCATAGGCAAGGGCGAATTTACATTAGTGATAGGGGGCAACCCCCCCCCCCCCCCCCTCTCAAATTTTAATTTTTCTTACTATTACTATTAAAAATTTTAATTTGCCTCTTCAAATTTATTTTTGCAGGCAACTTGTCCACAATTTTCAATTAACAATTCGACGCTTCTTTTATTTTACTATTAATTTTGTATATTAATATTCATCATTATATAATTTTAATTGGCCCACATAAAAGACTTCAACTCCTGGTACTTTTTGACCGAAAACTGAAAATCGAATCGAAATAAACCGAACCGATGAGAAAATAAACCGAATCGAACCGACTTATGTGTAACGGTAATCGAAAATCGGTTATCGAAATGTTATCGATTTGATATCGGTTTTAAAACAATTAGGGTTTGGTTCTGAACCCATTATATCATGTCTTTTGCCCCTGATCATAGGTCTCGTCCTCGGGCTCTCCTGGGTCGATGACCACATCTTCATCACACCTGTAGCCCGCACCCCGCTCCCAGCCAGCGACCACACAAGTGCAGCGCTCGTGCGAACTCGTGACCCAGTGGGCGCTTTAGCCACGTCGCGAGTGTTTCTTAGTAAATGTGTGTATTTTTAGTGTGTGGTTGTAGTGTAGCTATAAATAGACATTGTGATTTGTATTTTGGACATCACTCAGCATTTCCCAACTTTTTAGTTGGGAAATTAGCTCTCTTTTTATTTTTTCTCTCTCTAGCTTTGTGTAGGAGATCCATTGTTTGTCCCATTTTTGTTCTATTTTTCATATTTGTTTTGTTTTTCCTTTTCACCTATTTGAGGTATTTTCTTTTTTAGTTCGTTTTGTGTTTTGTTGCGTTTTTTTATTTATCTTGGGCTTTTCTGTGTTTTCGTTAAGGTTTCTTTATTTTCTTCGTCTTCTTGTCATTTTTGGTGTGCAGATCGGGAGCTTCGAGTGGATATAATTTCAAGAATAAGTTGGCCATGAAAACATAATTAGGTAGAAGGGTCCGTTGGGGACGTGTAGGAAAAAGCGGAACTCAATCTCGAGTTCGGACGAGCTCAAACGAGCCCGAAACGTAAAGGCACGCACTGCAGCCCAGTTTTGTTCACCGCGGACAGCGGAGGATTCCCGCGGTCGCAGAACTCTTCTGCAGCTGAAATCTCGTGGCCTCAGAGATCTCCACGGCCGCGGAGGTCACGACCAAACTTATTAAAACCTTTTTTCTGCTTGATTTTTGGAGGACTTTGAACAGGGGCTCATCCCCAAGCCTAAAGGAATCACCCAAACTTGTTTCTGATAAGTTTTTCTCTCGTCCCAACATGTTTTTTCTCTAGTTTTTCATATTGAATTTGATCTTGGAGGGTGACACTCCAAGAATCGATTTGTAAATAGTTTCTTAGGATAATTTTCTCCACTTTTCTTTTTTCTCATGCTTGGATTGTTGGAAACAAAGACTTTGGAATCGAGCTCTTGCAAGTCCTAATTCGATTGTAAGCTTTCAATTCTATTTTATTATTGTTGATTGGATTACGTTCTTCGATCCGATTAACATGAAATTGAATCCAAGAATAAGGTAATACATTCACCTAGGGTTAGGGATTTTGATTCTTGTTTTGAATTATGTTTAATGTGTTTTGTTCAATCTATGTAAGTTGCTTTTAAAAAGGGGCTTTTCAATTCTCATTCTCGAATGTTGAATGTTGTTGAAGAGTGACACTTCAATTTGCAATTGTTTTTCAATTGGATATGATTCATTCGCGTTTGACTATGTTAATTCCAATAGATTAGTCGATTAAACCACCGTCTAGTCTAAATTAGTTAACTCTTAGAACCAAAAGGGGAGGAGTTGATCGATCTAGGCACGTATAGAGTAGACTTGTTCGTAAAAGTATTGTCTATGTGTTGCTTGATAGAATGAGTTTGTCGTCTATATGTGCGCTCTTGTTACGAAAAGTTATTGAGCATAAACCTCTATACGTGTAGGCTTATTGAATCATGTAACTGAACAAATATGCGTTCATCACAGTTTAGGACTTGATGGGATTTCCCGACCCCTAGAACTTCTTCTAATTCTCTAGCAATTGAGTTGTTATTTCTTTTATTGCTTTTCTAGTTCTAGTTAGTTTAGTTAATTCTCCTTATCAATCGTGATTAGAGTATTTAGGATTTATTTTTTGTTTGTGTGTAATCGACACCAATTTTTGATTCTGAAATGCCTTCCTCGAGAGATCGACACGGGGAACGAATCATTCGATTCGACACTTGGTAATAACATAACTTGCTACAACATCCATGACTCAATTTTTGCGGAAAAATTCCGGCAACGTATTTTTGTTCATGATTCGAGTTTTCCGCATTATTTTCATCTGAGCTTCCGATAGGAGAGTAAGTACCTTGACTAGGGCTTATTACTTCGAGTTTGTTTTCCTTCTTGCTTGTTGAGTTGGTGTTTTGGCCGGAATCTTGTGTGATGCTCGATTTTAGGACTTTACTTTATTTTCATTGCTTGCGTAAGTGTGTTAGAAATTCAATACTTGTTTATCTTGTGTAAAGGTCTCGACTTTTCTCAAAGAGTGATGATTTAGTTATGAAAGCTCGTGTTAGATTACCTATGATCACTTTGCTCGCATGTTTTCTCATGTTTATTTTTTGTTTTCTTGAGTTATGGAGAATCCAGTCAACCTAAGTCCCAATCCTTTCTCTTAAAATCTAATCTTTCCTTAAACGCTTTCATTTTCTTAGCTTAATGTAGTTTAAATAAACCCACAACCAAGCGAGTAGCATGTTTAGGACCTTATTTTTTGTTTTGTGAATCGACAACTAGATAATGAACGAAGCTCCGAACGACCTTCCTAGAGAGACATGACCTGAGTGAGATCTTTCGATCGTACTCGACTAAAAACTACAAACACCTTCAGGTTGAGTGATCGTTTGTTTGAACAACCCAAGAGGGGGTTGGGCAAGTGTTCAAGTCAAAATCTATCTTGTCTAAGGCCTTCAGGCTTGGTGGTCTCGGCCCCAGAGGGGGGTCGGGCTGACAAAAAATCCACCATGACTAAGGACTTCGGACTGGGTGGTCTCGGCCCCAGAGAAGAGTCGGGCCACCAAAAAATCTACCATGACTAAGGCCTTCGGGCTGGGTGTTTGATCCTAGTGTTGGGTCGTTGAAGACATGGAGGACGAATAGTTCAAGAAAGTCGATGTTTTTACTTAATTTGGTTTATGGATTTATTTTTTGACCTCAGTGGCAGGTCGATGGAGTTCACTTGGTGCAGTTCATGGATCTTATTGATAGACGTCGGTGGCAAGTCGATGGTTTTTACTTGGTTTGGTTTATGAATTTATTTTTTGACCTCAGTGGCAGTTTGATGGAGTTCACTTGGTGCAGTTCACGGAGCTTATTGGCAGATCTCGGTGGTAGGTCGATGATTTTAACTTGGTTTGGTTTTGTTGAAATTATTTTTGACCTCAGTGGCAGGTCGATAGATTTCACTTGGTGCAATTCAAGAAGGTTAATTGCAGACCTTGGTGGCAGACCTCAAAGGACGAGCACTTTCAGCCATCAAAGGTAGGTCGAACTCTAGGGGCAGGATTGATTGGGAATGCGGAAACAACAGGCACATTAAATGTGATATGATTGGTACACTTCACGAGAATGGTGTGGTCGAAAGGACTATTTCCGAGCAAAGAGAGCTCGAAAATTATGGTAAAAAAAAGCAGACGTAAGTTCAATTTTTGAAATTCAAAACTTGGGGGAGAGGTCGAGAAAATCTATCAAGGTATAGTGAATGTCCAAGTAAGTAGGTCGGGAGATATCAAAGAAAGTTCGACATTGTAAAATGAGAAGTAGAGGAATATACTCTAGGATCGAGTTATTCTAGCTCGACCAGAGTGCGGGAGTACTAGAGAATATGTGATATTGATACAGGATGTCAAACTTGGTAGATTAGCGAATCGAGCTAGGAATCAAGGTTCGACCTGAATGTGACGGAATGTCATTTGGTTTTTGACCTCATTGGTAGGTTATTCGGTTTTATACCTCAGTGGCATGTCATTCGATTTTTTACCTCAGTGGAAGGTCATTTGGTTTTCTGCCTCAGTGGCAGGTCATTCGGTTTTCTACCTCAGTGGTAGGTTGTTCAGTTTTCTACCTCAGTGGCAGGTCGTTCGGTTTTCTACCTCAGTGGCAGGTCGTTTAGTTTTCTACCTCAGTGGCATATCGTTCAGTTTTCTACCTCAGTGGTAGGTCGTTCGATTTTTTACCACATTGGCAGTTCATTCAATCTTCGACCTCATTGGCAGGTCGTTCAGTTTTCTACCTCATCAGCAAATCATTCAGTTTTCGACCTTATTGGCAGATCATTCGGTTTTCTACCTCAGTGACAAGTCATTCGGTTCTCGACCTCATCGGAATGTCATTTGGTTTTCTACGTCAGTGGCAGGTCGTTCGATTCTCTACCTTATAGGCAGGTTATTTGGTACTCGACCTCATCGGCAGGTCATTCAGTTTCTACCTCATTGGCAGATCTTTAAGTTTTCTACCTCATTGGCAGGTCTTTTAATGCTCGTTCAGAGGTTATTTGGTGGTCATTCAGATCTTTCGGTCCTTATTAAGAGTCTATTCGATGGTCATTAAGATCTTTCGGTGCTCATTAATAGGCTATTCGGTAGTCATTCAAGTCATTCAGTGCTCATTAGAAGGTCATTCGGTGGTCATTCAGTATATTTGGTGTTCATTTGATGGTCGCTAGATTCATTTGATGGTCGTTCATGTTATTCGGAAGTCATGCAAATCACGCGATCTTCATTTAATGACCATTTGGTGGTCGAGGATTTGTTCAATTAACAACATCAGTGGCAGATTGAGGGTTTATTCAAACATCAAAAGTCAAGTTCTGGTAGGAAATCGCAGTATACATCCCAACCAGATTCGTGAGAGGAAAAGCAGGTCGGCGAAAATAATAAGAAGATGCGTTTCACTCTTGGATCAAGTTATTCTTACTTGACTAGAGTGGACGGGACAAGACGATATGGAATATCATACTAGACTGTTTATTGTGTTTTTGTGCTTATTTTTGTGTGTTTTATGTGCTTGAGTTTAGTATTTTTAGGTCCATTTTAGTGTCGACCGGTCCATATTATCGTGTTTCGTGAATTTTTATTCTCGTATTGTATTTTTGTGGTTCGACGTTATTTACTTGTCTTTTTGGTGTTGAGTAGGTCCATCATTACTATGTTTGGAGAAACGAGCCATTTCTGAGACATTTCTGAGCCGTCCGAACCATGTCCGGGCCACGCGAACCATTTCCGAGCCGTTCCGAGCATCCTTATCTACTGCATGGTGATACCGATTTGTGCATCTCAAGACGAGGAGAGAATGATTTGAGGAGCGTGGGTCGAAATTTCAAGTCACTAGGATAACCGTGCAAGAAGTTAGAGCTGATCGAGCCCGCAAGCCTTACATCCGCGCCCGCGAGTGGCTGCCCGCGCCAGCGAGTCTCGCCTGCCCGCGAGTACTCCTTCCGCGCGCGCGAATTCCAGGCCAAGCTCATGAGTCCTGCCCAGGCCAGTGCTCCTGCCTGCGAGTTTCAGGGCTCGCGCCCGCCAAAACGGCCAGGCCCGCGAGTTTCCACCAGCGCCATGCCTGACCGCCAGTTTCCTGGCTCGCACCTGCGAACAACGTCTAGGTCGCGAGTTTCCCAGCGTCCGCGCTCGTGGAAAGAGACGCCTGCGCTCGTAGAGAATCCCGCGAGGTCGAGAGTGCCGCATTTTCTCGTGCCGCGCCACACCTTCCTCATGTTGCCCCGTGCCAACCGACGCCCGCGCCCAGCGAATTTACCCGCGACCTCGAGAGTGTTTATTAAATGTGCGTCTTTTTAGTGCGTGTTTGTGGTGTAGCTATAAATTGACATTGTGCTTTGTAATTTTGGACATCACCCCTCACTTCCCAACTTTTAAGTTGAGAAATCCTCTTCATTTTCTCTCTTTTCTTTTTACGCTTTGGTTTGGAGGTCCATGACTTTATTTTTCTGGCGAAATTCCGGCAAGTTTATTTTTATCCAAGTTTCGAGCTTTATTCTTTATTTTCATTCAAGCATGCGATAGGAGAGTAGGTACCTTGCTTAGGCCCTTCTACTTCGAGTTTGTGTGGTCGAATTGTGTGTATGCTCGTTTCTAGGGTTTTGCTTTATTTTTATTCCTTGCTTACGTGTGTTAGGAATCTATATGTGCTTATCTTATGTACAGATATCGACTTTTCTTAGAGCGTGATGATCTAGTTTTGAAAGCTCGTGTTAGATTACCTAGGATCACTATGCTCGCATGTTTTATCTTGTTTATTTTTCTTTTTCTTGAGTCGTGGAGATTCCGGTAGACCAAAGTTTCGATCTTTCTCTCTATATTTGCATTTTTCATCATTTTCTCTAGATTTTTAGTTTAATATCATGCAAATCCAATCCTTTCAAGCGAGTAGAATGTGTAGGATCCTATTTTCGGTTATATGACTTTGACGACTAGGTAGTGAACGAAGCTCCGAACAGCTTTCCTTTGAGAACGACCCGAGTCGGGTAGCTCGGTTACCACATGCCCAAAAATACTACAAACATAGACCGGTATTACCCGAGAAACCGGCCGTATAAGGCCAACAGTGTTGGCAGACTGAATATTCGTCAGGAGAGAATAAGGTCGATCATTCGCGCTGAAGAACTGAGTTTACGGGCCTACCGAGACCTGTGCTCGAGATGGTTAGTTCATCTTATTTCTTCTCCGAGCAGTGCTTCCATTCATGGATTCTCGGTCCACACAATAATGAGGATTTAGTTTCATGGTTAGGCAGTCTCGCAATAAAGATTAATGGATAAGAAAGAATATAACCTACACATGGGATAAGACACATGTCATAATGGTATTGGTTAAACCAAACTTGGGAACTAAGGTACACCTTTCCTATCAAAGGGGCCTATGGTATCACAAAAACACTCTCTCTCTACATTCACTACTATACTCTCATATTGCACTTTATCTCTGGCAAGTGCTGACTTAGGCATCGGAGGCTCGACGTCCGGACCCCTCCCGGCGTTGAATTCTTGCAGGTACGGAGGTCGTCCGAGGTAGAAGGAGCCCGGGTGAAATCCATTCTACTATTAATAATAACATTCAAACTTTATACACTTTATTTAACTCGAGACACAGTTTTTTGAATATTTTTCATATTCAGTTTTTGTTAATACTCAATTTCCATAATTATCCTAGATCTACAAAAACAATATACTATAATGGTTGTTTATGGTATATTAAAAAATTTATTTGTTATTTTATGGACTAATTTATAGTTTTATTGGATATTTCACATTTGGTCATAAATAAATTTAAATTTTATATAAAGACATATGATATTATTTTTATATTATATATGTAATATGGATATCAAATAAAAACTGTTAGAAAATGATTATTCTGATATCATATATTAAATAAATTCTACAAATAAAACGTTAAAATTTTAAAATAATTTATTCTCCTTATAAAGAGAATAAATATTTACAATAATTAATATTTTGAATTGAATAAGAAAAGAAAGTGTAGTGTATGGTAATTAATAAAAAGAAAATATAATATATGGTAACTTAAGAAAATGAAAGATAAAATAATTTTATGGTATTTCGAAACCTAGTTGTTAAATCAAACTTGTACTGTTGTACATATGTCAATGCGAATCAAAACTTTATTGCAAATAAACTTACAAACCACACGAGTTTGTCATTTAGGCTCAGCACATTGTGAAACTATATATTGGGAGAATTTTTCCTAACAATAATATCACCAAGTAACTAGGATAAAGTTTTTAAGATTTATAGAATGATACCAAAATAATATTTTAATATAATAACAAAATATATAAAAAAATGTTTAAAATAATAATAATAATAATAATAATAATAATAATAATAATAATAATAATAATAATAGTAGTAGTAGTAGTAGAATGCAACAGCAACATGACACAGCTCAACATCCGCTCGCGATGTTCCTTTTACCTCCCCTCGGCGTAGCAAGAAGGGAGAGCAGGGACAGTGAAACCTCAATTTATGTGCGGATACGAGAAAAAGAATCTAGTTATGAGTCTTATGACTGGGTTTCTAGTTTCTACACAAATGAGATGAATTAATTACTTTCACAATTCATCAAATTACACTACGAATTGAAATAATATTTTATTTTCATTAATATTGAATGAGAATAAATATATAGATGTATTCGAGTAGTATTTGTCAAATATTTTATTATACTAGTAAAGTGCACACGTGGTATCGAATGATTTTCGCTGAGTAAATTTGTAAAATAAATTAATTTATTTATTAAACATATCATTGCAGGATTGAAATAAAATATAGAACAAATGAATTCATATGTGATTTTTTTTATTTAGAATTAACGTAATGATGTTCTAATATAAAAAGAGTGAAATAACGTTTTAAACCCCCAACTAAAATATATAAAAAAACAAATCCTTAATACAAAAAACACTAAGGGCATGATTGTATATAATTTCTACAGTAAATATCCCACTCAAAACTCAAATTTAACTCAACTTTAACTCAACTCCACTATCTCTAATATTATCAATATAATTAAATAATATCAACCAATCATTCTTATACATCACATCAATTTTAATTCACTATTCACCCACTCACATAATTTTAACTAACTATCATTTCCAATCATTTTCTCTTACTTTTACATCAAATCAACTTTAATTATTTTACTTTAAATATTATTTTAATATATCCACTAACAACTAACCATACTACTTTTTTTCAAACTTAACTATAGTTAAAAAAAAAACTAGTTTTTTACTAGTTGAATTTATATCCAATCACCCCCTAAGATTTTCTTTCATCTTTCTAATAAGAAACATTCATACTCGCTGAAGTCCAATACATCAATACTATTGCAAAATTCCTCTTAATTCATTTGGCAAAACGCTAATTTTATTCAAATACTTAAGAAACATTCTGACCCAACATATTGTCAAACTTCATGATCGTATAATCTTTATAATAAGGTACTTCTACTAACAATGCATAAATATCTCTATAAAATAACTACCCGTGTCATTAAAATTGCAGGTATTTTTTATCATTGTATAAACTATTACATTTCTCTGTCTCTAAACATATTGGTGTCTACCCCATTAATGCATCGCCCCACGAGGTGGGAATGAATTTTATCACCAAATAAAAGTTGACTTTCCAAAATTTTGGTTACATGTACTTCTCCCGAGGTGCTAAATTATTTTTTGAAATCATCATTCATTACCTGAAAGTACCTCTAAAGTAATTGTACATATGTTCGAGTACAATATAACAATGAGATTATAAATATTTCTATAAAAAGTGACAACTTCATTCGAACATTCAAAACTGATTTGATACGCCGACATTGCTATTTATTTGGAATATAGACGAACAATATAATCTATTATTTGAAAATTATTGACCATCATGGTTGTTGTAATGATTTTAGAATTGTTTATCATAATATCTTTCGCATTCGTTATGCAATATTTGTGTGCCTATAACTTCTTTAATGCATTTATTGTCCAACATTATTCATCATACAAAATAATTATAAAATTTAAGAAAAAGATCCTTTCTTTATTCTCCAACAATGACAAAACAAAACAATTAAAACAATGAGAAAATATTGAGAAGCATATCATTTGTTAAAATATTTGATAGGAGAAGAATTCGAATTTTATTATATTACGATACTCTTAGTCATCTGCAAAGTTTATTATTATGGAGTCATGATTGAAATATACATTATGTATTACAAATTTTTGGACTTTTTAATTATTTAAAATTAAAAATAAATAATATAGGATCATTATTTATGAAAACCAATTTCTTACAGAGTCCATATATTTAAACGCTAACAACAAAAAAGTAGTAATTTTCAAAGACTTTTTGTTTGTAAATATTGGTATTCATACTTCTCTAAAAAAATTTACAAGTATTCTTTTTCTCATTGTGTTACTATTATATTATTTGTTTCTTATTCTATAGACAAATAATATTTTATTTGCTAAATAATTAAAGCACATTTGTATGTATTGCTTTATTTTTTGTATGTATTTTATATAATGATGTTTTCAAATTATCTTTTTTATTAGGCTACAACTACTATAATCACAAAAGATACAATGTAAATTTAATATATTTGATAAAAAAATGTACTTTTTATACGAATTATTAGATTAAAAAGTTTACAATTTTTTCCAATGTTTGATAAAATATTAAGTAACTAAGTCATTTTTATAATCACTGAATACATATATGGTACCACCATTATAGGGTTCTTTTCTCTGGCCTAGTCTTTTCTAATGTTATCTCATTTCCTTTCTCTGGCCTAGTCTTTTCCTTCTTTTATTTATGACTTCACTTTGCTTTGCTTCGTTTGTACCTAAGGTGCATTCGCCATAGTTTCAGCATTACGGCAAACCATTGTCAAATATATATCGAAAATGGGCACTCTAGCCAAAACGTGGGAATAGTTGTAAGTTTACCTCCATTTTTTTATTTTTTTTAATATGAATTGTTTCAAATTTATGTAAGAAAATTATACCACAAGTTTATCTTATGTTATTTTATACTTAATAAAATTGATTTAACTTGAATAAAAGAAAATTAATATATACTATAATTTTAGGCCAATTTATTATTTTTAAATTAGTACTGATATATATATATATATATGTATGTATATATCGATATAAATAATTATATTATTTTTATTTTATTTGCAATATATTGGTCAACTCAAACATTATTGAAAAGAAATGATGTGATATATTACATATAAAAAGAGTAACAAATAAAAAATATAAAGTATTTCAAAATAAAAAAAATTTAATGATAGAGAGTAATGTGTTGATTCCAGGAACTCCCTAGCTACTCCTTAAATTTTTAATTAAAATATTTTAAGATTAACATACCCACTTCTTAATATATATATATATATATATATATATATATATATATATATATATATATGATGTACCTAAAAGTTCTAGTTAAAATATATGTGTATCTTAAGTATGTTTTATACAGTAATACTAAGGAGTCAACTGTTAAGGAGCCAACAGTTGACTCCTTAGCATTACTGATGTTTTATATTTCTCATTAGCCAGCTCCAATTGATATTGTACATTAAGTAATTTTATCAGTATTTTTACTCTTGGATTTAATGAGAGCTATAAGTTCTCATCATTCTTACCCCTTATTTAGTTATTATAATACTATTAAATAATTAAGGACCTTTCAAAGTATCTTGTTTGTTTTGAAACAAAAATTACTTATTATCATAAATTAAACGACAATTACATTGAATGTGTTATATTTTCTATCATATCAAAATTTTCGTAATAATAGTTGCACACAATATTATATATAATGCATTTTTTTTTATATATATATAGATTTGGAGTCCTACTTTTACTACAAGAAAATGAGAAAATTCCAACGAAAACTACAACAAGAATATAACGATCTTCTTAAGTTGAATTGAGAAGAATCATGTCTGTTGGTTTCTTAAATATATTTTATCTTATTGTGATTGTATTGATTTATTAAAATGTATAACAAATGAGAAAGGTGATAGATGTAACATGTTGTTTTGATGATATATTTTTTCTATTAACTAAATAATGCCCCCAATATGAAATTATTTTGGATCTATCACTGCAATTAGCTCTCCAAGGAATTTTCATTGAATTTTTGTACTATTCCAATGACAGTTTTTCCAACGATTGAATATATGGTGCAAAAAAAAATCCAATGAAAATTCAAGTAATTGAAATCTTTAAATCCACTAAAGTTCATGTAATTTAATTTGAACTCAGTAGGAATAGCCAATGAAGTTTTCCAATGAAAGCAATATTTATGAAATATTCGTTGGAATTTTCTGTAGAATACCTTACCGTTGAATTTTTCATTGCAATATAGCAATTTGTTGTAGTCCTCTTAAACATTATTTTTTTATGTAGTATTTATTGATTAATAGTGCTTAAAATTTTTCTATTAAAATATATTAAAAACGTGAACTTTTTAGTTCCTATATTTTTTTTTTCCAGAAATCACTCATTATTTTATCTCAAGATTACCTATTAATTTACCAATTGAGTTACATTTCTTGCATATTAAATATTTAAAACTTAGAATATTTCTTATTTTATATGTTCAATATGATATTTATATATTATATTAAAAAAATTAATATACCAAATAAAAAGTTGTTTAAAATTAGAATAATAAAGATTTGCTTTTGGTAACTTACATGGATAAATGGACAAACAACTATTTTGTATCACATCAAATTTACACATAAAATTATAAGGACAAAAAACTAACAAGCGTTTAACAACTCAGCTCGTTTACATTGATAAGTATATTTATAAAAGGTTTATATTTCTTCTAATAATTATAACATTTTTATTTATTACTTTGTTTCACATTTATTAGTACGTGTCACAAATTATTTATTTTTAATATTATTTATCATATTTAATATTTTTTAAAACTTTTATCTTGTTCTTTTACATGTTCTTAACTGTAGATTTGTCAAAAAATGCATAATATAAAGTCTAGAATTTTTTCGTTCATCTGTCTCATTATATATCAATTATTTCTATATCTTATTTATATTATATTTAATTACAATATTCATAAATTCCTCAATAATATTTTCGAGTCAACTTTTATTCAAAAAATTTTAAAAAACATAATTGTTTACAATTATTTGCTTATGTTGAATTGAGGCAAGTTATGTTTTTTTAATTGTAACTGTATTGATGTGTAACATGTATTATAGATGAGAAAGATGACAAATTATGAAAACTATAATTTATAAATTATAATGATATTATGTTATTTTAATGGTATACCTTTTCTATTAACTAAATAATGCCTCAAGTATGAAATTATTTTGTGTCCACCATTGCAGGTAGATTTTGAATAAAGCTTCCATTGAAATTCTTACAATTCCAGTGACATTTTTTCCAACTGTTGAAATATGACCCGAAAAAAATTCAAACAAAGATTTACACAATAATAAATAATGATAATTAGATTAATTAACATGTGGTGAACAATTTGGCTCGTTTACATCGATAAGTACAAATTTAAAAGTTCTACAATTACTTTTACTAATTATAATATTTTTATTTATTACTTTTTTTCATAGTTATTAGTAAGTGTTACAACTTAATTATAAATTTAATATTATTTATTAGATTTATTATTTTTTAACTTTAAATTATTTTTTCATGTGTATTTTAATATATATGTGTCTGTGTGTGTATAACTTTTAGGCTTTTTAAAAATACATAAAATTAAAGTATAGCACGCTTTTGAATCATATGTCTTATTTATATCAATTAATTTTATATATTTATATTATATTATATATAATTATAATCTTCTCATTTATACTCAAATATATAAATTTTTTATTTCGTACATTTTTTTTCTTAAAAACCATTTTATTATAATAACACCTATTAATAGATAGATGAGTAATGATAATATATGAATATACTTTTTTGATTAAAATTAATTAGTTTTCAACATGTAAATCATATCATGATTCTCGAGATATTTTTAATCAATTTGTAGATAATTATATGGTTAAAATTAATCCATGTTGCTAAAGTGGTATCTCATTTGACGTGAAAACAAATAGATTAAGTTTTAGTATTATACAATATCATAAAATTGTTTTGATCTTATGTACCGAAGAAATTGAATTGATTAGAAGTTTAGGTTGCAGAACAATCATTCAACAATTAACTCGCATACTATTACACATTTTGTATAGGTTATTTTATTATGCTTTTTTTGTTGGATCAATTTTAATTTCTTTAAAGAACTTTTATATATTAGAGTTATGAAATGTGATTACAATATTACCATTAAAATTATATTAAAAATAATGACGTTTTTTAAAACAACAATTCTATATCCTATCAAATAGTTTTAGAGATATGTGGAAGAAAACAAATTCGTGAGAAATAATGGTGTCAAACCAACATATTGTCGTTGATTTTAGGAGTATGGAATGATTTGTTCATGTAGTTGTATGTAATTAATTAAATATTAGTTATAATTAAAAATATAAGATATGATGGACATTAGTATATTACTAATTTGCCATTAAAAACATGTCAAAGTAAGAGTTTTTTAGGTAATTTATTTTTATATTTAAAAATATAAAATATGATGTGTATTAGTGTATTACTAATTTGCCATTAAAAATATGTCAAAATAAGGGTTTTTTAGGTAGTTCATATTTTTACAAAAACACTCGTCCTTTTAGAGTAGTATATCACCCATCACCCATCTATATAATTCTCGAATGTACTGAGCTTAAGTGCCAGATTCGAATACTTCGAGATCCGATTGGTCATACTTTTATGCTTTGGATTGATTTATAATTAGGCTCGGGTGCCATGTCAAATGTCAATTAGGCATGGTTATTTCCATAACACATTAAATATTTTCCTTTATTGAAACAACCATTATTTATTTCATTCCATATTTTTCTTCCATAATTATCATAATACCTTTTCTTTTATTTTATTTTTTTCTATTAACTATCTTCACTTAATTCAATCATATTAATTTATTTCTTAATTTTTCTCTCCAATATTCACATATTACTCATTTTGAAGATGAAGTAATATTATATTATTCTTTTAAAAATGCTCTTTGTTTAAAATTTAATTGTTATGCTATCAATCTAATAAAAATAAATAATTGATTATCCAAATTCTAAAAATACATATAAAGCTAAAAAAAATAGTTTGGCATCTAAATTCTAAAATATGATTAAAAAAGTATAGTTTGACAATTTAATTAAAACACAAATTATTTTATTTTAAAAAATTTAGAATAAAAACTTTAATATAAGATGTAGTAAATTCTTTTATGGACGAGTTGAATATAAACGAGTCCCAATTTGAATATAACTCAATTTGGTTGAACCGTATTCATCTAGATATAATGTAAAACAGTGCTAAATCATTTGCCTGCCATAAAGTGAATTTGTTCAATTTTCGAAAAACTTTATCACTTACAAAAATTATTTAGAAAGCCCTTTTCTTTGTTTACTATTTTAAATGACTGTTACTTGATATGTAGTTTGGACCCACAAAATTGTTCTGTAGACAGAATGCACATCAAATCCCATTCTTCCAAGGACTCTAGTGAGCCAAAATGCACACCAGTTAATCGAGTAAGAATAATCAATTAATAAGAAGAGTAGCAAGCTCGTGTGCGTGTATTTTTCAAGTAGTTCTCTGTACTCCAGGCCTAGGATAATCTCTTGCACACGAGAGGCATATACATAGAGTTATGGCAAAGCCACGAGTAATAATGATGAAACCCAATCAGAGATTTGTCTTTGACTGAAATCCACTCTCATTTCACAATGTCAACAAGTAGTATCTTTCTCCTCACACTGCTTTTACGTACCTAACCCTCACACACTCGAACGCATCACATTGCACACTGCCACAAGGTAGGGGCTTCTGTGGGGTGGTTGGGATGTAGAATAGTCACGTGACGTCTTACAAAGTCAAAACAATCCTTTCGCAAGTGCTAGTGGAGCCTCGTGACGTCGTCATTGTTCTACCGCCCGTTTGACCAAAAAGAAATCCCAAGTTCCAATACTAAATATTTTTCTCTTCTTCTAAATACTAAATCAAATGTTGGTGGAGAAGTAAAATAGATTCTAGGCAAGGTGTGTTGGAACACCAAAATTAAAATCAAAAGAAAATAAAGTTAAAAACTTTATTATAAAGAATCTCACTGCTCATTAGAGCTCTTTCATAATAGTTCGATTTGTTCGTATAAAACTAATCCAGCTGGAACTTATGAGACTCGGATTTCCTTTTAGTCTAGATAACACTATATCTGACCTTATTAACTATTTCTTTGGCGACATACACGTAGACTTCACAAATAGCTATGGATTTCTTCCTGTTATACAAGTACTTAATCACTAAGCAAAAAGTGTTCCTAAAAGAGAAAACAAACTCAGTTTTTCTGTGGTGTAAGAATGCTGAAAAATTGAACCAAATAAAACTCAAAACTAAAAGCTCACAAACACTAAATGAAGTCTAAGAATATGATGAACTCTGATTATTATTGCAGCTTTCAATTGAGTCATTGTGTAGGCTTATTAATGCAGGATAGTTATTATTATTACTATTATTATTATTTTAGTATTTAAATATTTAGTAGCTTTCGTGGTGATCAAGTTAGGTTTTAGGATTAGGGTCTTATATAAAGGACTCCATCTAGTTTATTTTAGGTGGTGGATTTTGAATATAAAAAGGAATTGATTGGTTTTACCGAGAGAGTATCTCGTTCGTTTATCTTTCCCACTCGTACGCTCCCCTACATCAGTTGGTATCAGCAGTCAAGTACGATTCGCGATATCGCCGGGACGACAAGATGCCGCAAACAAACGATGTGATGCAACCTTCAACGATCGGTTTCAACAGATCGACTACCGATTTGAACAGTTGGACGTGCGTTTCACGGATTGGTTTGCAGATCTTTCGACGGGGATCGAGGATTTGCGTTTGACGCCTAACAACGTGATCTGGGATTTGCAGATGAACCGTGCCGCCGGCGACCAAGGTGTGCGCAGGGGAGTTCACGGAGGAAGTGGAGATCGTGTTCCAGGCGGGGCGCCCCGTCGGCAATCTCCACAACCGCCGCCCGGCGATGCAGATGGCGAGGAGACCATCTCGGAGGTGGATCCCTTCGGAGAGTGGCCGCCTCCGCCCATCGAGACTAAGCTCGTTGCTGCACACGACGACCAAGATGTGCAGCAACGGAGTGCGATTTTTGAGGAAGATGACGGGCTGTTGTACGACGATCTGCCTATTTTCGATAAGGAGCCTCCGATGACGGAGACATATTTTTGCGGCAATATCGGTCCAGCGTGGGACGGTGCAGAAATTGAGCCTTTGACGGGGATGTCGTCTTTGAAACCCGATGTTTGGAGTATCTTGGCCAACGATGGTTTTTGGGAGCCGATTTCGAGGCTCAATAACTGGTGGGCCATTTTCCGATTGCCTATCGCTAAGTCTCCCAACAACGCGATGCTTGGCCGTAGTTATGGATTTGAGCGCGGCGAACGATGTGGTAAGTTTTGTGTTAATTCAGCTGTGTGGATTATGCGTATGAAGGCGAGTACATGTGCCATTGCAGCAGTTTAGTCCTTGCCCTATGTTTACTTTCGGGGTTGTTGGGCGACATTCAATCTCCGTGCACGATCGGGGGAAACATTGGGCTATTCCTGTCATGAGACGTCTCCAACGGGAAGGGGTCGGATTCTAGAGCGAATTTTGCTCAACCGGGGGAGAATGATGCAGAATAAATATAGTTATTATTATTATTATTATTATTATTATTATTATTATTATTATTATTATTATTATTTAGTAGATTGGTGAACAAGTTATGTTTAGGGCTTTAGGAGTCTTATTTAAAGACTTCATCTTCTTTGTTATTTGCAGTTGATTATGAATGAAATAAAAAATTGATTGACTCTTGTGAGTTTTATCGAGAGAGTATCTCGTTTATCATTCTCATTCGTACGCTTCCCTACATCACTTATATACAATTTCTCAATGTATGGAGTCTTCAAATCGTCCTTCCCTTTTGGAGTCGATTTCATTTATTTTTATTTCTAATATTTGGGGGAGTTATGGAATTGCGCATAAACAGTAAACAATGTACGTTCACTTATATGCGAAAGTAGTTTTCACAAAACATAAACTATCAAGAGAGCATTACACTCTCCCTCAAAACTCTTTCATTGAGTAAGTGTGCGGCCTATACATTTAGGTATTACAGCAAATACTTTCTCTTTCTAATTTATAATGTATTCATTCACTTAACTATTTTTTTAGCCACTTTTCGTGAACAAATACAACAAGACATAATCCCTTTGTGAGTTTTTCGATACTTGTCTCAAGCACCTTTAAGTTTTCAAACAAGAAAATATCATACACTAAAATTCAAGTAATAGCCTCTATGATTTGAGTATTCAATAAAAGTAAAACAAACTCTGTATCTCATACTCTCACACAAACTTGCACCCACTCACAAAAATAATCAAAAGTCGTAATGCAAAGTGTGTGTGCAAGGCACTTTATAGCTCGTTGCATATGGTAAGTTCATTCAGATGCTTCCCATAAATAACTCGCATCTCAAATCTTTACAATACTATAGCGCATCTTCCTCCTTCGAATATGGTAAGCTTGCTTCTTCATTCCTTATTTGGTCGGTGCATCTTCTTTCTTTCTAGACAAGGTAAGTCTTCTCTCTCACTATGCATGGTAAGTTTTGGTTCAAAAGAAAGTTTAATATAAAACTATTTATATCATGTGTAATAAAACTATTCAAAAATAAATATTAAAATAGTAAATCTATTTATATATTGTGTATAATAAATTATTTCGAATACCTATGTTAATTCAGTTCACAACAGTACATACGTTGAAAAAATTACACATTAACGACTAACATATTACACCATAGTGAGTGATGTATAATTTCGATTTGGTTATCGTTTCTTTAAACTTTTTAAATATAGGTTATTTTTGTTTGATGTCTGCTTTATTTTTAAAATAACTTAAAGATCCGAACAACCAATCTATATAACAAATATTAATTTTGTTATTCTTATATAAATATAATATTTCATTCGAGAAAAATATAAATATAAATTATTAAACAAGAATATTAAAATTCAAACTATGTTTTTGTAATATAAAATATAATTTATTCCAATTATTTTGGTAACTAGGTCAACTGACCGAAAAAATCAAGTACTTCAGTTCAATTTTAATTCGATATGGGACTACATTTTGGTCGATACAACTTTTTCAAATTTTCGACTCCGTTATTTCTGTTTTAACATTTCGGTCGGACAATTCAACCAACTCAATCAATGATAAATATTGTGTATTACGCAGCGCGGTAATAAATTTTGGAATTTTTAAATTCGAGTGTGTATATAAACACGCGCATTGTGCATTTTATTTATCATTGTTGCTCAATGAAATGGGTTGTAATGTGCAATGAATTGAACAGTAATGTGTGATGAACTGAACAGTAATGTGCGATGATTCGAATAATAATGTCCAATAATTAATTTTTTAATAAATTAAATATTTAACGCATAAATTAAAAGTTGGTCCAAATTATACACCTAATTTATGGTTTAAAAAAAAATCCTAACAGACCCAAATCCTCCAAATTCATGAACATATTCTCACCACTGAAGCACCGCCACTACCGGCGGGGGCGAATTCCATACGAGGAGGCGCACAGGGATAAAATGGAGCGGAGGAGATGGTTGCGCGCTCTAGAATGTGAAGTTCGGTCGGTTTATTTTTTAAGAAATTCGACTCAATTATTTTAGTTTTGACATTTCTATCGGTTGGTTCGACTAAGCCAACCAATATATAGCACTAAGCGAAGTGTAAGTTTGGTAAATTTTCAAATGTGTACGCTATTAAATTATGTATTTTCGTAAAAATATGACGAGTTTCTTAATGTTCATGTATTTACATAATATTGTGCATTTTTATTTATTATTATTGTGCAATATAGAGCAAATTTTTTTAGACCTGTACGGTACATTACAACTTCAAAAATTGCATATAGGTCCAATGTTTAACTAATCTTTAAAAACAAACCCCACAAATCAAGTTTGATATCTTGAAAACAAAACTAAAAGGTCTTCCTCGATTTGCCGACACACGCCCCGATTTCTGGTGGAATTTGCCGGCGCCAGCGCCGGCTTCGGCACCGATTCAGGTGCACGGCTACAAGGTCTTCCTCGATATACTGAAATTGATGTGGATATTGATATGGGGGAAGAGAGAAAACTAAACTGGTGAGAGAGATGGAGGATGCAGGAGATGAAGAGAAGTTTTGACTGCGTCGGGGCTTGTGACGGCGAGCTGCAGGACTACCACGGCTGCGGGCGGCAGTGTCGGTGCTGATGGGCCTTGGTGGTTGCGACGACTGTGGATGCGAATGGTTTGGTGGTGGTGGAACGGGACCTGGTTGCTCCACGGGCTGGCGGCAACTGTGAATTGCGGCGGCTGTGGGTCTGCTGTCGGCGGCGACGGGACCACCAGGCTGAGGCGACGAAGGACTGTGGGGGTGCTCAGTGGTGTTCGCCGTGACAGATTTGTGAGTGCTATTCGTGTGTTGAGAGAGAGAGAGAGAGAGGACGAGAGAGAGAGGGAGACGACCGAGGACCGACAGATTGTGTGGATTGGCGGTGGGGCCCACTGCCAGTTGGTGTATATGTGAAATATCCAGTTTGTCCTTAATGAATAGCCAATTTTTAGATTTGACCACATTATATACATTTATTTACGAAATTGTTACCTTGACTTTTATTTAATAAATTTGACTAGATGATGACCATTAATATGTTGGTGTAGAATTATTTTCATTTCTTTCATTATCTTTCATTCTCATTTGATCTCTTCTCTCTCTCTCTATATATATATTGAATGTTATTTCCACATTCCAAATCCAAACGGTTAAGGGGGTGATTGTTTATAAATTTATCTAGCAATTAATTAGTTTTTTTTAACTATATTTAATTTTGAAAAAAATTGGTATTGTTAGTTGTTAGTGGATATATTAAAATAATATTTAAAATAAAATAATTAAGAGGATGAATAGTGAATTACAGTTGATGTGATGAGTAAGAATGATTGATTGATATTATGTAATTATATTGATAATATTGGAGATAATGGAGTTGGGTTAAAGTTGAGTTAAATTTAAGTTTTGATTGATTTTTTTAAGTGAATTGATAAACAATCGTCCCCTAAATCAACACACGACTATTAATAATATAATTCATTTCTAAAGTTCTAGAAAATAATTTAGAAAACATAAAATATGATATTGGAAAGTATTCTTCAAATATAATTCATTTTTTAAAATTTAGAAACGATTAGAAAACTTAAAATATAAAAGTGAGAAGAATTTTAGAAATATTAAATATTGATGTACAACTTTTAACAAGGACTATGTCCTAAAACTTTAAACCCTGTATTTCATATATCAATAATGATGTGCTAATGTAGGATAATCTATAATCCTATTAGATGTACATAAAATTAATAGAATTTCAGATATTAGTTATTGGTGATTCCTATTGTCGCCTATATAATTATTGCTCTGCTAAAATTAACATAAATTTCAGATATGAGTTATTGATGGTTGCTACTGCGGCCTATATAGTTGTTGATTTTCACCCTTAAAATGTATGATCTTAACGTATTTGTATCCGTTTTCATTCCTGATAAACAAAATATACAAATTAGTACTATATGAAAAATTAAATATAAACAATAACTATTACAAGAAAATTACATATCACCTATGGCATATTGTACTTAACATATTTCTACACACTTAAATGTTTTGGGGGTGAGACTATTATTGAAAGTGCATTTGAAAGTAGGTATATATATATTATTGAAGAATATTGATCACTCGATTGGTTTGTGCAACATGACGCATTTGGGGATAACAAGACTCAAGAAGGTAGGACTGGTTCTTATACAAGTCAGTGCCTTATGTCATCCAGAGGAAAGGTGGTATGGAATTGCAGTGCAAGCTTGGATGGAGCTATAATAGATAACTGGCAGGATGAGGAAAATGGAGCTGAAGACCTTCATGTGGCTGTACTGCTGGCAGTCAGGGGCGCCTTACATGGAGCTTCTGAGAGGAACTGGAGAAAAGTAGTGTACAGCATCACAGATGAAGATACTCTACTACAACTCCAATCACACAGAGACTCACCTTCTGCTATGTCTGGGTTTTTAGTGATATTATGCAGCTCTATCAAAGATTTGAACTGTGTACATTTATTGATAAAGTCTAATTGTTTTGGTGTATTATGTGACCCAGTGTGGTTGATTAGGGCTTATCAGGTGGATAAGTCTGTTTTCTTGCTTGTCTAGTTTGGCTAGGTAAGTTAGATTGTATTCAGTTGATGTCCGGTTTGAACACTTTATTTGAGTTTATATATATTGATCTTTGTTGGAAAAAAGAATCCCTCACATATNAAACAATGCCAGATCGTAAGATGTTCACATACCGGAGATATGATTTTTACACCTAAAATGAGTTTAACACCATTAGATCTTCTAATACCTCTCAAGTTCTAAATGAGGCAATTAACATGATTAAGGGCCACTCTTCACATGTTGGTCTATTTTCCAACAACTCTGTTTTCAATTGTGAACAACTCTATTGTTGTTTAAAAACTTAAGTACGGGAAGAGATTAAAATATTTATTGGATCTGGAAAATAGCTTATAAGAAAATATTTATTACTGTATAAATGACTATTTTACATTTTGTAACAAATAATTTAGGGAAGATTTTTTCTATAGTTATCTTTGGTATCTAAATATTTGATTTGATATTATCCTATCTCTTGTAATCTCTATATGTACTCTGAAAACTCATTTTACGGATCAAGCAAAAGAAAAGAAAACTCTTTCTTCTCCATGTCTCCTCGTACAATTTCAGCATGGTATCAGAGCGCTAAAATTCGCCGCCAACGGCACACCTAATCTTATTTCACCATCACTGTGATTTTTTTTTTTTTTGGATGATTGATTGTGGCGCTACACATCACATGACTGGATTTTTTCAGTGTCTTGTTGATATTTGTGATATTTCACCTCGACCAATGCAGCTTCCTGAAGGGCAATTGATTATTGCGACTAAAGCCGGCAAAGTTCGTCTTAGTCAAAATTTGGTCTTGCTCAATGTTCTATTTGTTCCTAGTCTTAAATGTAGTCTCATTTCATTATATCACTTGCTGGATGATCATGGGTGTATAGCCCACTTCACTAATGTTGACTGTCTGATACAGGACCGTATTACGAGGACGGTGATTGGTCAGGGTGAACAAAACGGGGGGTTATATTTCTTTCGTGATCCTATAAAGACGGTGACGGCTAAGGTATCTGTTGGCGGCTCTGTGGATTTGTGGCATCAAAGGTTGGGACACCCACCCCTGCAGGTTATTGGGAAACTTTGTAATTTCGCTCCTACTCATGTTAGTAGTTTTGACAATAAAGCTTGTGATGTATGTCATCGTGTCAAGCATACTAGAGACTCATTTCCTTTAAGTGACAGTACTAGTTCGGAACCTTTTTCTTTAATTCATTGTGATTTATGGGGTCCTTATCGGGTCCCCTCGTTTTTTGGAGCTAGATATTTTTTGACAATCGTTGATGATTTTTCTCGAGCTGTGTGGCTTTATTTGTTTAATGACAAAAGTTGTGTTTCTTCTACTTTGACTAGTTTTTTCGCCATGGTGCAACGACAATTTAATAAATTGGTGAAAGTTGTTAGAAGCGATAATGGGACTGAATTTATGTGTCTCACTTCATATTTTCAACATAACGGTATTTTACATGAGACATCTTGTATAGCTACTCCCCAGCAGAATGGTCGGGTAGAACGCAAGCATCGACATATTCTCAATGTGGCGCGTGCTCTGCGTTTTCAAGCTAATTTGCCCATACGCTTTTTGGGACATTGTGTCTTGACTGCTGAATATTTAATCAACCGTACTCCCACTGCAATATTACATGGGAAAAGTCTCTATGAGGTTCTTTTTGGCACAGCACCCCCTTTTAAGCACTTTCGTGTTTTTGGATGTTTGTGCTACGTTCACAATTTGGATCGTTCGGGGGATAAATTTGCTAGTCGTAGTAGGAAGTGTAGTTTTGTGGGTTATCCTTTTGGGAAGAAGGGCTGGTCAGTTTTGATCTTGACACTCGAGAGTTTCTTGTTTCTCGAGATGTTAAGTTTTTTGAGGACCAGTTTCCTTTTTCTACGTCACCTGCTTCTGCGCCTGATTCTATACCACTTATTTTTCCTACACCCTGGCCTGCTACTGATGATGAGTCTTCACATGTTCACGATTCTGAGCTGGTCACCTCTCTTGACCCAACATCTTTATCTCCCTCTGGGGCTACTGAGATCCGAGGGGGTTCTACTGAGCTCTTGGGACGTGGTCATCGGACGACGTTTCCTTCAGTCAGACTGCGAGATCATGTTACCAGCACTATTACCCCCCCCCCTCTTCAGCCACTTCATCGTCCTCAGGTACACCTTATCCCTTAGCTCATTTTGTTGACAGTACTAATTTCTCATCTGCCCATAAGACTTTCTTGGCAGCAATAGAGACCTCTGTCGAGCCGCGGAATTTTACCGAGGCCATAGCTGATTCAAATTGGCGTTCTGCCATGCAGTCTGAAATTCAAGCTCTTGAAAACAACCTCACTTGGACTCTTGTTCCCCTTCCTCCTGGTAAAAAGGCTATTGGATGTAAATGGGTGTATCGAATTAAACACCGGTCTGACGGGTCTATTGAACACTATAAAGCTCGTCTGGTTATTCTTGGGAACAATCAGGTCGAGAGTGTTGACTATACTGAGACTTTTGCTCTAGTCGCAAAAATGGTGACTGTCCGAACTTTCCTCGCTGTTGCTGCTACCCGACAGTGGGAATTACATCAGATGGATGTTCACAATGCATTTCTGCACGGTGATCTTGATGAAGAGGTGTATATGAAATTGCCTCCTGGTTTCCGATCTGGGTCCTCTGATCTTGTTTGTCGTTTGAAACGGTCTCTATATGGTCTTCAGCAGGCTCCCCGATGCTGGTTTGCGAAACTCACTACGACACTTCGACAATATGGCTTTCGTCAATCTTATGCAGATTATTCTCTTTTTACCTTGTGTCGTGATGGTGTTCATCTGCATGTTCTCGTGTACGTTGATGATTTGATCATCTCCGGAAATAACAGTGGCGCCATTTCGTCCTTTAAGGCTTATTTAAGTCGTTGCTTTCATATGAAGGATCTTGGAATTTTGAAATATTTTCTGGGTTTGGAAGTAGCTCGCAATTTCTCTGGCATTTTTTTGTGCCAAAGGAAGTATGCTCTTGAACAGTATCACCAGCTTCCGCTTGTCATTGGTCCTCCATTCTCAGATCCACAGCAATACAGGCGTTTAGTTGGAAGGCTTATTTATCTTGCTGTCACCCGACCGGGCTTGTCTTACTCAGTCCATGTTTTGTCTCAGTTTATGCATAATCCTCTCCAGGCTCATTGGGATGCTGCTCTTTGTGTTGTGCGATATTTGAAAAGAAGTCCTGGTCAAGGCATTTTCTTCCGCGCTGATTCTGATTTACGTCTTACAGCTTGGTGTGACTCTGATTGGGTAGGTTATCCTCTTACGCGTCGCATCTCACTGGTTGGATCATCCAACTCGGTTCATCGCCTATCTCCTGGAAAACAAAGAAGCAGCCTACTGTTTCTCGCTCTTCCGCCGAAGCAGAATATCGCTCCATGGCCTCTACTATTTGTGAGCTAATATGGTTGAAATCCCTTTTGGGATGTTTGGTGTTGATCATATGTCTCCAGTTTCTCTCTATTGTGACAGCAAGGCAGCCTTGCATATTGCCTCTAATCCAATGTTTCATGAGCGTACTAAGCACATTGAGATTGACTGTCATTTTATTCCTGACGCACTGTTGAAGGGTTTTATTGCTCCTACTTATGTTTCTACCACGACCCAGCTGGCAGATATTTTTACTAAGGCCTTGGGTGCACGAGAATTCACGTATTTTCTTAGCAAGTTGGGCATTCGGGATCTTCATGCTCCAACTTGAGAGGGGGTGTAACAGATAATTTAGGGAATATATTTTCTATAGTTATCTTTGGTATCTAAATATTTGATTTGATATTATCCTATCTCTTGTAATCTTTATATGTACTCTGAAAACTCATTTTACGGATCAAGCAACAGAAAAGAAAACTCTTTCTTCTCCATGTCTCCTCATTTCATCACATTTTATATATTTTTTTGCTAACATTTTCTTTCTATCTCGTGCATTTGCAAAAGTATCCATAATAGTCTATCTTACAATAATTTTGAAACCTTAATAATATGAAAAGTGTGTAGCCAGAAATCACTTGATAATTATAACTTCAGTTCCTTTCACTATGTCAAATTCTAATGAAAAATCCAATGAAAAAAATATTATGATATTATAACTTTAATGAAAAATTTTAACTAATATTCCAGTGAAAGTTATCGTTAAAATTTTATGTTGGAATTAAATTTCACTTGGAGATCAAGTCGGAATTTTATGATTCCAACAAAATTTTATCGAACGGTTTATTATCATAACAATTTATATTGGAATATACAATATCTGTAACAATTTTTTTCGCCAAAGATATCTACAGTTGAAAAAAGTGCATTTGGAGTCATTGAAATCCAATATAAATTTTAATGGAAAACCAATTCTTGCGGAGCCGTTTTCTAATCGAATTTAAACCGTTGGAATTATCTTTGGAATTTTATGAAAATATATTATAATTAGAATTTTTTATTAGAATTTGAGGATTATCTAGTGGCGTTATAGATCACAAATGGATATTTGAGATCGGCAAGTCCAAATTTCTTTTCTTCCATCATGAAATGTATCTGCATATATGTGCCTTCTCCAAACTTTTTAAAACATTTCCAGTCAATATAATTACGAAAGAAATTCCATATGGGAAAAGCCAATTTCTATGCTAACTTTTGCTCTAAAAAGTGGTCTCAAGTATATGTGCACCATACATATTGAGAACTTTTGTAACTGAAAATTGGCATCTTTGTCATATTTTCATAAGTGCTCAAATAGTCAAATGTAGATGCCCCTAACCTGCACCTATAGACTTGTCGTCTTGTGACACAATCCATTAATTAAGGGATTTAATCTCTTGATAAAATATCTCAATGGGGAAAAAGTCACCATCCACCAATCGGGGCGCGTCTACGGACTCAAATAAAGTTATTAATTGTTTCATAATCCCACAATTAAAGTCCAGGGTCCCACTTCTCCAATACTAAAAATGTAAATATAAATTATATAACTACGTATGTATTTATGTATTAATGATATAAAATGCAAATGATAATGAAGTTTTTATAATTTTAAGGGATCATGATTAATTGAGTTGTTGAAAATTTTTAAAATATTTTTATTATTTTTATAAAAATTGTTTATGTAATTTTAGTGAGTTTGATTATGTCACTGTAATCAATTAAATAACTTTATAGAAAAATCGCTTAATGAGAAAAAAATAATATTGATTGTAAAATAAATATTTGAAGCAAAAGCATTGCAACAGAAATGTTTTCTAAGTATGTGACTTTCATATCATTTATTGTAAATTTATAATTTCTATTATTAGTAGTAATTATTATAAAATAAAATATTAAAATATATTATTATACATTAATATAAAAAATATTACGAAGAAAAAGTATTGTGATAGATTTTTTTGTAAGTATGTAACTTTTATATAACATTTAATGTGCATTTATAATTAGTTATTATTAGTTGTAACAATTATATAATAAAATATTAAAAAATCATATTATACACTAATGTAAAATGTAACGTTTGTTTTCTACAGTTAATTAAAAAATAGCAGAAAATATTTTTGTTTGCATTAATTGAATCGCATTCAATTATATATATATTTAGTGAAAGAAATAAGAATGAATCTCAACTCTTGAATGTGATATATCAACACTCTAGACACAGTCAAAGGATCCAACTTTAGTCAAACACGTGGTGGTATTTCTGTAAATAAGTCATTGCACAAATACACTGTTCGCGATAAAGTGCAATATCACATGCACTAAAATGCAACTTGTATAACAATATGGTGCAATCTGTATAGTGATATTTTTAATGTGTAATTCCGAAAGTGATACAGTGCAACGCACTGCACATTAAAGTGCAACTATCAAATTTTATTAATTTACAAATTTAACCCATGAACTAAATTGCAATATAGTGAAAATTTCTTAATTTACAAATAAGTCCCCTAATTATAACTAATTTACAAAAATTAGTCCAATCCCTATTTCTAATCAATTTCCAGATCCCGTAATTTCAGTGTTCCTTGTTTCCATTCTTCGGCCTAGGCGGACGTCGCCGGCGTCGAGACTGGTAGAGACGGTTGCGGGAAGGGTGGAGACGGCGGCGGGGAGGGCGGAGATAGCCGCCTCGCCGGACATCATCGACCGAGATTTGGAAGGTGGCAGTGGCGAGAGTGTGCAGCGGCTGATTTTAACGTGGCGGCTGAGGTGGAAGATGACGGTAGCGGCGGCGGGAGACGGCGGCCATGAGTGGCGCCGACGAGGAGTGGTCACCCGTCACCCCGCCATGTCAGACGACGCGATGGCCGTCGAGCTCTCCGTGAGGCACCACCACGCGACGCCACCTCTGGTAGAGCGGGTCTGGATGATGACGGAGACAGCGGGGACTGGCGCGGCAGATAAGAAACACGGGCAGCGGCTGTGGAAATTTCAGAAGCACTAGCGGCGGCGGAAATCTCAGAAACACGGGCGACGATGGCGGGTGGTTCAGCGGCGTCGGCGAGTTTAGCGGAGGAGGCGTCGACGGTTTAGCGGCGGCGACGGATTTAGCGGAGGCTGGGCTGAAATTTGAGAGATCGAGGTGCAATATTGATCGAGAGAAGAAAAGAGTGGAATAGAAAGGGGAAGATGTGTTGGTGGGGGTGGGACGCACAGGTGTGTGGGATAAGTGGGTGATTGTTTTGGGATAGTGGAAATGTCCATTGTGTCCTTAATAAGCCCTTAATAAATGTAAAATTTTAGATTTTTTTTAGTCAGTTTAATGTTCGGATTGTATGACTGAGATGCATTCTTATTTCTTTCACTAAATATTATTCTCACTTCGACCACAACCCTGTATATATCTATATATATATATATATTATATTTTGATACTCCGTATATATTATTTCATTAATCGTATTCGGACCAGCTAATTGGAAATTGATAAACTCACCTCGATTTATATATATTTTTTGATACTCCGTATATATTATTTCATTAATCGTATTCGGACCAGCTAATTGGAAAATGATAAACTCACCTCGATTTATATATATTTTTTGATACTCCGTATATATTATTTCATTAATCGTATTCGAACCAGCTAATTGGGAAATGATAAACTCACCTCGATTTGGATTGACCAGTATCCGATTTAATTAAATTATTTACATTCATGATTCATAATCGATATTAAAGTAATCATGCCACAAATACAATGTCTGTGAGTTTAGAATGGCTGCTGGCAATTATAATCCAACAGTTGGATGTGGATCATGACCATGATAGTTTCACATTATTCATTAACATTTTAAATTTGTATCAAACCCCAACAACTGAATATATTTTATTTTATGTATTAGTTTAAACAGTTAGATTTTTTAAAGTGTCATATTTTAAAATATAATAATATAATTTTTGCTTGAAAACATTTTTTTTTTTAACATACTAACCCCATTATTTACATTAATTTTATTATACTTTATTTTTCGATTTTATATTATTAACCAACTACTGTTTTTTAAGTGCTCCTAGGTGGAGATAAGTTGGTGCTAGGCTGCTAGCTGAGTTCTTTGAGGTTGAATCAACATGTTAGGATGCATAACCATTAAATACAATTATTAATACTAATTAACAATCAATGGCTAAAACTAGACTGGATATATAATGGACGTCATCAAGTATTTTGCACTAATCATTTGGTTATTTCAGCATTTTTTGAATTGTTTACAATATAAAAATACTTAATTATTGAATTTTTAGATTTGAGAACATATATTAGTTGCAGGGACCAAAAAGTACAGATAATTATATATTATTAATCCCCAAACTTTAGATTATTTTTTTATGTTACCTAATTAAGGTAACTAACTTATAATAAGTTAAAAATCTACTGCTATTTACAACTGCTTCTATGTCACATTTGCTGTCTCCAACTTTAAATATTTCAACAAAATCACCACACGGGCGAATAAAAGGAACGTAGTCAAATACTTGAAAATATAAACGGGGATCAGGGTAAAAAGTAGAAAAAGGATTTGAAGTTTTTATTATACTAGTTAACATATTTTCCAATAATGATTGTTGCTTTTCATGTTTTTTTTAGTTACGATTTAAAATGAACAGTAAGTTTTATATTTATTTTTTTTCCGTGTCGGAGGAAAGGTTACTACGACTCTACAAGCGTGGATGCAAAGTTGAGCTTGATTTTCCACGGTAACTTTTTACAAAGTGGGCAAACCATATCTTATATATAATATATATTTTATTTTATTACATTGTGTTGAGACTGTTTAATATGATATTCTTAAAATACTTCACATTAGAGAAGTGGATATCATTTTCCTTCAGGTGTGTGCATTTGGCCCCTAATAAATAGTATTTATTTTTTGTAAAATGAAAAGGTTCAATCTACATATATATAATAAGAATTTACTATTTTACTAGAAATAGTAGCAAAAAATGGATTAAAATTTAATGCAGTCTATAAATAGTAAATTTTATTATTTTTCTTATTTTTTTTCTTTAAAAACAGCATTAAATGTTACTTTAAATGCTTTAGTTTATTTTATTATTTAAAAAATTCGACTAAGATTTATTAAGTGTGTATGTTTTTATTTTTATTTTTTTCTTGGAAACAACGAACAACAATAAAATATCGGTCTCTACATTATAAAATCTCATATTCAAAATATAATAAAAATTTTAGAATCTCGGTCTTTATATTTGTGCCTTTAAAAAAAATATTGAACACTAAAAATATATTCTTTAAATTGCATAATCAATCAATTAATTTTATATTTTTGAAAATTACTATGTTTATTTTTTATTAATATGCATAAAGTAAAAATAATTAATTCATCTTTAGATATATAATTTAGATTCTAAGTATACTATCATTTGGTGTAAACATTTATTATATGAATCATTAAATACTTTTGTTTCATAAAATTAAATATATTTAAAGAAAATAAGAAATTTTTTTCGAATCGATCGGGTGATTGAATTAGGGTACTGCCCAGGTTGATTGAATTACTTTTATGTGATAGTTAAAATAGTCAAAAAACTTGACACAACTTGGATAGTACCAGGTGACTAAGTTATGTATCAGTTTGACCACACCAAATCGATTATTGAACCTAAATATAAATTTTATATTGAAAATATTTTATTACGTGAATGTGATGTAACCCAAACTTCAAATAATCCTATTAACAATATTTTTATGACAAGGTGTTTAATGATTTATGAATATTTATATATCATTTTTATTTTATTAATATTTATGTGAATTAAATAATATTTTATTATAATATTTATTAATATACAGTAAATATAAAGTTTTCAAAACTGGACCGTCATCGAAACGATCAAGCTATTTAATTAAATCATTTGTGGTTTATTCAGATTTTAATTTGTAAACATTTTATTATATATGTATATATATAGTTGTGGTTTGTTCAGATTTTAATTTATAAATATTTTAATATATATATAGTACTTTTTGTAATAAATTTAAATAAAGTGTTACTTATATATCTAAACAATTTATAAATTCAAATGTTTATAACTAATTGATAAATAATTTATATATCTCTATTTTATTTAAATATACAATTTTATTTAAAATAATTTTATATATAACAAAATTTATTTAGAAAATCGTATTGATCCTACCAGTCCATTCGACTGGTGTTGACGGATTCGAGAGCAAATATTTTATTCAAGCGAACTAGACTGGTTATAAACCGGTTCTCGGTCCATCCGGTCGGACTATGTCCAACCCAGTTTAATTTAAAAACAATGGGTAAATCATGTTATTTATATATTTAATTTATAATACAATCGTAATATTGTTTTCCCGTGCATCGCACGGGCCACACACTAGTTTGGAAAAATCAATATAAAAAGTTGGAATTCAGTAAGACGTTAGGGCTCAATATTATCTGATTGTTTCCCTTTCTGCTATTATGATCGAAATTGGGAAAATAGCGAAACATAATGAATACATTTTTTTTTTTTTTTTTTTATTTTTTGTATAAAGAAGGAGGCCAAAGGCCTAGACTATGACTTGTTTGAGGTACGACACCCCGATGCTATCGTGCTCAATCATAGCTCCAAGACCTATGTGAGGAGAAGAAACTCGATGCAAACCAGTCGGGTAGGAGGCTATATTAAGTATACACTCTCAATCCTTATTCTCAAGGAACAGTCTAACTCGTCACCATGCGCTTGACTCTTGTTCCTTACACGTACCTCTCGAAGACCCTCTCTAGTAGGCTCTTCGTAAAAGGATCTGTCAGGTTGTCCTCAGACAAAATCTGGGCAACAACGTCCTCCCCTCTTCCTACGATGTCTCGTATCAGGTGGTACATGCGCTCGATGTGTTTACTCACCCTATGAGTTTGTGGCTCCTTTGAGTTTTCTACTGCCTCGCTCATTGTCAGAAATTGCGTGGATTGCTTGCGAAACTCAATGAGATGTTGGTCGAAGTAGGGATGAGAACTTTGAATGCAGAAAAAGAGAACGAGTATTGCTATAAGGAATTTTCGCAGAGGTAAAAAGTTGAAAATGTTCAAGATTAGGGGTATTTATAGGTGTTGAACGCGGGGGTAGATGGACCCTGACCGTTGGATCATTATCAATGCCGGCGGTTAAGATCTAAGTGGTGCACTGGAAAGTCGGTCGATTTGAGACCGTTGGATGAAGATGGCAATCAAAGGCGAAGATTTGACGATGCAAAGTTGAAAGGACGGCAACAAAGAGCCATTGGATTGAAACAAGCAGTGACGGCTAAGATTTATTGGGCTGAGTGAAGAGACAATAAGAATAACCGTCATATTAAAGGCAAATCTAACGGTTATCATTGAATGAGCATTTAATGGGCGCGTCAGGAGAGGCAACGCGACTTACGGAGCAGTGACATCAACCTGGCGTTTGGATTGATGGATCTGATATGTTGGTAGAGATTCAAATTTCAAAATTCTAAATAAAGACCGTAAAGGAGATCGAAAAATGTAGGGAAAGCAGCAAAATGGTAGAAACTATGAGGTCAAAAAGCAGAAAGCCAGAATTTGGCAACCAAAATCAAGGAAAAATCTACTCTTAGATTGAGTTATTTCAACTCGACCAGAGTTGGGGGACAAGATGACATATAATACCTATCCGGAAGAACAAGGGAATGAACAAGTCAACTAATTGTGGGCGAACTAGGTGGTCGAGCAACAACAAGGCATCTTCAGGTCGAAAGGACCGAAGGCTTCACAAGGACAACGACAAGTCGAGCTAGGGCCCTCGGATGGCCTGTCAAAACTCGACCTTTAGGCATGGCTGGTCGTATGATCGACCAAAAAGGACGACACTTGGTCTCAGAAGAAACAATGTTCTACCCCAGCAGACCTCGAGTTGGTTGCACCATAAGGCGATCTAATAGGAAAGACTTAGGGATAAGAAGAAACCTTAAGGGTTAAGAGCCGCACGTGGATGGGGCCACGTGGCCTAACAAAATTGCACAATTCGGGCAGATCGAGCAGTTTGGGCGCCAAAGTTCTTGACGTGGTACATTTAAGCGCGGACAATTTTGCTTGTCAATGATAACATCAATACTTTAGCCATTTAACTACTGAGGGTTGTAAATATAGAATGATAAATCTTTCAAGTAAGCGATTTTTGTCCCATCAATTAACTCTTAAAATCGCATTTCTTCTTCATTAATAAGACTTGAAACTTTAACTAAATGTGAATTTACCTGCTAGAGCCAATGAACACTGAAGGAAGAGTAAGCAAAGTGTAGGATATTCCTCGGGAATAGGCTATCACTTGGCAAGCCGTATATAAAAAATTTCACCTTTGCTTGTTTCCTGTCCTCTTGACCGAAACTGGACGCCAATCGGAATAGGTCATTGAAGTCATTACCAGGGAGATAATTTAAAAGCACCTTGAGCTGACGCAAGTCAGTCTTTTCAAAGTTGTCGTTGTTTGTGGGCAGGTCCTCGATCATGTCCATTACTTGGGAGATGAGGAAAAACGTATTGGGTCCCAATGAGCGCCAAGGTCGACCATTCTCATGCATTAGGGGAAGATTTTGTTATATATGCTCAGCAAACATGCTTTTGAGGGCCTCGTCTATCAACGGCCATGATTTTCAGATCACCACTTTTTGCATCAAGGAAATAAATTTAGCAAGTATTCCCTCCATTTTGAAATATGAGGCATTTAAGGTTATTGCACAAATATTAAGGAGACATTAATTAATGAATAAATTGACTAAATTAACCTTATTTACTCTAATCACAACCACTCCAAACTTCCTTAATTTCAACACAATGAGGGTATATTTGGAAAAAAATGCAAAAATTTGTCTTGATTTTTGAGAGCGCCTTATATTTCAAAAAAAATGAAAAATCTTTATACGCCTTATATTTCAAAATGGAGGGAGTAATTAAATTCGAGTTTGTATAGAATTATACATACAACGATGTCCTTGTAGAGTGAGAGAGACAGAGGGAGAAGGAACTGCAGGGCCCGAGTTCTTGGTGTAACCAGTTTCACCATCTCTGACCATTCAAATGAAAATTTTCCTTCACACGAGTCATATATTAGCTAGTCCTGTTGGGCTAATTAACTTCATATTTTACCAACTGGTCTTGTATGTACACTACTTACAGAGAGGGAGAAAGAAAAGTCAAATTTCGCCGGGCTAAGCAGAAACTGTTCCATTTACGGTTACGTACTGACATATGTTGTAGATACTAGTGTACATGAAACCTACATATATAATCGAATTGAAAAAATGTCAGATATTTCACTTATAAATGATGGTACAAATTGACACACTCTAGTTCTTTTCCCTTATGAAACTAATATTTCACCAGTACCTCCCCACAAGAACACACCCCCTTCGTCTGGGCCGCGTATCCCCTCTCCTTTACCCAACCGCTCATTTTCCCGAGCATGCCATAGATCTCTTCAGCCCTCGGGTGCTTCACGTCCCCCGCAACAAACTCATGCACCTCACCGTCGACCTCGATCGAGCTGCAACCCGGCTCCTTGCGCACTCCACACTCCTTCATCCGAGCCCTCATTCTCGAAACCCCATTCCAATCTCCCGACCCAGCATAGATGTTTGATAACAGCACGTGGGCCCCCGACCCTGCCTCCCCACACGCAACTACCTGCTCGAATATTTTCTCGCCAAGACCGACATTTTTGTGGAGCCTGCACGCGTCGAGCAGCGTCCCCCAGATGACGGGGTCCGCCTGTTCGGCTACACTCATGGCAAGCCCGTAAGCCTCGTCCAATCTCCCAGCCCGGCCCAGAAGGTTCACCATGCACCCGTAATGCTCGACTTTCGGCTTCATCCCGTATTCCTTCTCCATCGAGTCGAAGATAGCCCGCGCGTCCGAGACGGCACCCACGTGCGCGCACGAGCTAAGGACACCGATGAATGTGACGTCAGTCGGCGGGAGGCCGTTTTCCCGAATTTTTCGGAAAAGGTCCAAAGCGTCCTTAGTGTGGCCGTGAATTGCATAAGCCCCGATCATGGCATTGTACACGATCACATCTTTATCTCTAATCCCATCAAACACCGAACGGGAGTCCTCCAAACTCCCGCATTTCGCGTACATGTCGATCAAGGCCGACCCAACTCTAGCATCGATTGTAAAGGTTTTGTTGTGGGTAAGGTAGGAGTGGGCCCACCTGCCCGACTCAAGTGCACCCACTTGACCGCAAGCAGAGAGGACAGCCAGCATAGTTGCATCGTTCGGCCTCAATCCGGATCTCATCATTTTTCTGAAAAGGATCAAAGCCTCGTTTGGGCTCTTGTGCTGAGCATACCCGCCAATAATCACGGTCCAGCTCACGACGTCTTTCCCGTCCATTGCGTTAAACAGCTTCCTTGCCTCGTCGATATCCCCATTCTTTGTGTAACCGGTGATCATTGCTGTTGAGGATATTATATTCTTTTCAGGCATTTTGTCGAACACCTTACGGGCAGACACAACATCTCCGCCCCTTGCATAAACATCAATAAGTGATGTCCGGACATAATTGTTTGACTCTACCCCGAGCTTGTAAGCATGGCAATGAAGAGATTTTCCGGTTTTTAAGGTGCTGACCTTCAAGACAGAGGAAAGAGTGAAAGCGTTGGGCTCTACTTTTTCGGTAAACATTTGTGTGTAAAAGTGGAGGGCTTGTTCGTGGAGGCCGTTTGTGGCGTGGCCGTGGATTATTGCTGTATAGGAGTAGACATTTGGGTTTTCTGTGGTATTGAAGATTGAGAGGGAGTTTTGGACATGTCCCAAAGATGAATATGATTTGAGGAGCTTGAAATTCAGGATGGTTTGGGTTTCCAGGCCACGGCGTATAAGGAATGCGTGGATTTGAGTTAAATGCTTGATGGATTTGCTTTTTTCGATAAGTAGTGTGAGATTTTCGGGCTGTTGGTATTGGTTTTTGTTGGCGTTTATGGAGAAGTGTGTTGTTGGCTGTGTCACAATAGGAGAGATTGAGGACATGACTTGCTGCGAGCAATTGCGTCTTTCATACAAAACACACACTGGCGGTTTTTGCTTCCATCACCTGAATTCTTTACAAAGAATTAAATGACAAATTTCCGAGTGACTAGTACAGAGCACGGGGTGCACAATTTTAATACTATTTATCCAGATTTATAATTATATACATGAATAAAGAAAAATATACGAGATATATATAGTACGTGACCCGTGCAAAGCACGAGATATATTTATTTAGAGAATATTATATTATAAGATGCAATATTCAATAAAAGTTTATAATACGCAAAAAAATTGTACAATGTTCAATAAAAGTTTTATAATATTCAAGTGGAGTCTTAAGGTCTCTTGTACATTAAGACTACTGACAAAATAATATTTTAATCAATGAGTTTTCTTTCCTTGTAGCTAAATTGTGAATGTGATTTAAGGAGTACAACAAATCGATATATAGCTGACTAGCTTTTTTCATTGTAGTTTTTTTTCTTTTTTTTTTTTTATAATGAATTTAAAGATATTCTAAAATATAGCAAAAATTAATTTTTTTATTACAATTAGGAATTTTACTAAATATAAACTCTCAATCTATGGTGTTAATCAACGTTTAAGTCTAAAAAATTAGGAATTTTTACCTCTTTTAATCAACGTTTAAGTCTAAAAAACAATAGAGTTATTATAAGTTTTTTTTCTACATCTTTTAAAACATTAAATATGAGCATGTTAGGGCTAGCTTGTAAAATAATTAATATATTATCTCACTAAAACATTTATACTAATAAAAATTTAATTTTAGCATATAAATTTATCCATTGATATAAGAGAAAGTAACAGTTTTACTTATTGTTGTTCACCATATAATATTTAATTATTATTTTATTATATAATAAAAAAGAAATATTGTTAAATAGTGTAGTAGAATTGTTATAAAATTATATGATTTTCTTTTTTTTTTTACAATATGGATTTAATATTTTTTTATGATTTGATAATATAAACAAATCTATGCTTAACTTTGACAAATAAAACAAATAAATACTTTAGTAAGTATTTAATGTATATACTAAATAGGAATATATTTGGTATAATCAAATACCAAATATAATCAAATAAGTCAAAGTGTACATTTTTATTTGGTATTTGATTTTTTTATTATTATAATTTTTTTATTATACTTACCTTTTTAAAATAAAATAAATAAATAAATCAATCAAATAAATAAAATATTATAATACCAAAATAGTATGGCATTTAATGCAGTTGACTTTTCTAGATAGTAAATGTAGCAAATAGAATCTCCTTTTATATAAGTATAGATTGTATAATACGTAAATAGTAATGCAATAAATGTTGTTGACTTTTCTTTATACTAAATCTGATAAATGGTATACTTTTTAATATAAGTATAGATGTGTTAAATGGTAGTATTGTAAGAATATGTGGCCCGAAAGCATTGGGCTCACATTTAATTATCCTATTGGGCTGTGCCTTTATTTAATAGTCAAACAAATCTAAGCCATTAATCTGGATATTTGATGGACGTACCAGATCTAAAGCACCTCCTATATAAATTAGTCATCTCTCCTCCTATTAGGGTACGCAGTATTATCCCATCAATTATTTGCTACGTTAAGAGACAGTCAGAGGAGAGAAACTAATTTAGATCTACCAATCTATTCAATCCGGTGTGATCATCAAGATCAAGATCACAAATTATGTCGTCTTCCGCATAAAGTAAGTGTTTCGTATACACCAAATTATTTATTCAAGATCCTATGATGATGTTTACATGTGGTATCAGAGAATGTGTTGTGCATAAATAATTTGTTTGTATATATGTTGAGAGATTATTTTGTCCCTGATGTTTATTGGACAAATTTAATCGAATTAATGGTGATTTAAATTGGTGATTTGAATGTATTTTGCATCAGCAATTTAAATGTTATCGGATTAAGCGACATCCATATGCTTGTGGCCGTATGTTTGAAGAACAAATTAAGAAAACCTGTTTCTATAGCCCACGCATAATAATATGATCTCCTGCCATCAATATCGCAATTTGAATGATGCTTTGGTTATACTTAAAATTTTTATCCCTTTCACCGAAACCCTCGTCGCCCCCAATTTCCACCGAAACCCTCGTCGTCGTTTCTCAATTTGCTGCCTTCCACTTAGCTTCTGGGCCGACGGCAGCCGTCCCCTAGCCGATCAGCCCTTTCCCGTCGCTGCGACCTCCCTCGACTGAATGTGCAATTAAGAGGTTGTCCGCCCAAATCCACGTCGTCTATCCGGTGTTGGTTGTGTCGCTTGGTCCTGTGCTATGGCGAGGGCTGGGCCTGTTGTACCGGTGATGAGGCTCGGTGATGGTGCGGTTCAAAGCGTGGCTCCGCGGCGCGGCTCTGTCGCTGTCTCTCGGGAGACTTCTACCATGGAGCTGCGGTGGGTTTTAGTTGAGGGGAGGTTCTACGGGAAAGGGACGGGTGCAGCTCCGGCGGCTTGCGGCTTCGGGCCGAAGTGGCTATGGCTGCTTCTTCAGATCGGTTCCCTCTTCCGGTTCTCTGGCGCAGGGTCCAGGGATGCTTGCTGCTTGGGTCCGAGTTGCTAGTGGTGTTAGTTGGCTCGGCTCGGTGGTGACTGGGTATTCTCTCTGGCGCGGGGAATTGGAGTGTTTGCTGTTGGTATCGAGTTGCTAGTGGTGTTAGTCGGCTAGATACTGTGGCGGTTGGGTGCCTTCTGGAGTTTTTCGGCTCGGGGTGAATTGGTTTTTTGGGGACTTTCTGATGCTTGGGGTTCGGCTCAGCTAGGCGGTTTGGCAGTGGAGGGGTCGACCTTCTCAGGCTAGGGATTCCTCTGAAGTCGATTTGGTGCTTGCTGGTCTGTCTCGGATTTGCTACTGTGGAAGGGCTTGAGTGTTTTTTATGTTTAGTTATTTAGTTTTTCTGTGGGTTACTCGTGTTTGTTTGTGTTGTTTTGTTTTCTGTGTTTTTGGTTTGGGCCGTTTAGCCCCAGTGAGCCCGAGTGTCAAAATTTATTCTCTTGTTGGGAACAGACACTCGGGTATTATCCTGTTGGGATCCTTGTAGTTTTTCGTTGTGTTTTGTGGTGTTAGGTGTCTAGTGAGTCTTTGATTTGGGTTTCTAGCGTTGCTAGAGTCGGGATTCTAGGCGGTCGTCAGACCTGTCCTCCCATTTTATTCAGCCTTTAGCTGCTCTTTCTTCTCTCGTTGGGAGCCTTGTAGTTTTATTTGCACTTTTGTGCGTTTTGAGTTATAATAGTCCTTCTATCGTTCCGACCAAAAAAAAAA
>BKCP01008292.1:4027668-4039605 GCA_008636005.1 Striga asiatica
CCACAAGAATTTAAGTCTTTTACCCAATTTTGAATCGACCTAAATTATTGGACTAAAATTGAAAACGACCTAAATTACCGAACCAAAATTGCAATTTTGTCTATAATAAACAGAAATATCAAGGCCATCATATGTTTTTGATAAATTGTTAAAATGAGCTACCAAACAATCAATCATCCACAAGAATTGAAGTTTTCCATATGCTTCGATTTGGATACCGCAACTTGATTTGCGAGAGCCTTTGTTAAATTAAAAAAATAAAAATAAAAATCAATTGATTTGAAATTCACCTAAAAATAAAAAGAACCATAATATTGGAACTCATTGTCTCCAAGCTAACTCGAGGGATTTGTCATTGTAAGTTTCAAATATCTTCTTTTAAATCCTCCCGTCCAGATATTGGATTCATGAGAAATCACTTTCTCTTAGCTATTTTTACATATCTTCGAATTCAATATCTACTCTATCCACATAGGGGGCAAAAGCCGTATACATATATATAATTAAGTGCTTCACGTTTCCTTGAGTTTATTTTGATATTTCATTTGATAAAAACTAAATCTCCTCTCAACTACCTAGTTTCTTCCAAACTGAAAACTCTCCCCATAAGCAAGCTTATATAAACCAAGCATCACCCACCAAACCCAAAATTGCATAAGGTAAACAACAAACAAATAATAGAAAAAGTAAATCAAAACTCTTGTTCCCAAACCATTACTCAAAAAATGGCCTCAAAGTACTCCAATTCAGCCCCCATCAAAACCGTCATAGTTTTAGTCCAAGAAAACCGGTCCTTCGACCACATGGTCGGGTGGATGAAAACCCTAAACCCAGATATCAACGGCATCACAGGCTCCGAGTCCAATCCCATGCCCACCGGCGGCCCAATCTTCTTTGGGTCCGAATCTGCTTATGTGGACCCGGACCCAGGTCACTCCATCCAGGACGTTTTTGAGCAGGTGTTTGGAGTTGAGTGGGCCAAAGAATTGGATGCCCAGAAAATGAGGCCCAACATGCAAGGTTTCGCCAAGAACGCGGAGCGCAAAATGAAAGGGATGTCTAGCACTGTCATGAATGGGTTCCGGCCAGAGAGTTTGCCGGTTTACAAGGAGCTGGTGGCTGAGTTTGCCGTGTGCGACCGGTGGTTCGCGTCCGTGCCAGGGTCCACGCAGCCCAACAGGCTGTTTGTGCACTCCGCCACGTCACATGGGCTCACCAGCAATGACAAGGAGCTTTTGATTAAAGGATTGCCTCAAAAGACCATATTTGAGTCGCTGGAGGAAGCGGGTTGTACATTTGGCATATACTATCAGTACCCTCCACCCACACTTTTCTACCGGTAATAGTAATAATATTATTTGATAATCAATAAATTAATGTTCGTATTATAAAATAGGCAAAAATGCATTTTCAGTCCTGCTGATTAAACATTATAGCAATTTTAATTTCGATGTTCCAACGTTTCATTTTTTGGTCCTCTTATTTAATATTTTGCTGCAATTTCAGTCACTTGAGGACTAAAAGTGCATCAAATTCTCAAATTCCCATATTTTCGATTAGTAATTTAAGTCCTGAAGTTTGAAATTTTGTTACAAATATTTCATTCTGTAATTTAAAATTTTGTTGCAACTACAGTCTTTTGAAGACTGAAATTGCAGCAAAATAATAAATCACAATACCAAAATGCGAAAAGTTAGAATTTTGTGATTAAAATTGCTCCCATTAAACAAACAAGACTAAAAATACCTATAAAATATGTGTACTTATTCTAATATTTTTTTCATTATTAATCTACGGAAGAAAACGCGCGCTTAATTTAATGAGAGTACGATATCTGTATATGTATACCGATCAGTAACGGATGAGTATAATAATATTTCAGTCTCACTCAAATAGCATGTTGTGATTTATAAGGGACTGAAGCTTACTTGTTAATTTATTGGCAGGAACCTGAGGAAACTAAAGTACATAATTCGTAATTTCCATCAATTCGATCTTACTTTCAAGAGGCATTGCGAGCAGGGAAAATTACCCAACTACGTGGTGATAGAACAACGATATTTTGACCTAAAACTACTGCCAGGCAACGACGATCATCCCTCACATGATGTGTTTGAAGGCCAGAAATTTATCAAGGAAATCTACCAAGCATTGAGGTCAAGTCCTCAGTGGAAGGAGATGCTATTTATCATCACTTATGACGAGCATGGTGGGTTCTTTGACCATGTTCCAACTCCGGTCAAAGGAGTTCCCAGCCCGGATGGCATCACAGGGCCCGAGCCTTACAATTTTCAGTTTAATCGGCTAGGAGTTAGGGTTCCTACCATCTTCATTTCTCCATGGATTGAGAAAGGAACTGGTTAGAGCTATATTTATATCCGTTGCTATCGAATTTAGTGACTATTTATAAAATTATAACAACGCCTTTAATTGGAAATTGGAATGATAGATCGATCAAAAATTATATGTGGGACTATTACTTGTTCATGTGATTAATATATTATGCTATTACTGCTTCTTCAGAAAAAAAAAACAAAAATAAAAAAAATAAATTAAAATGAATGTATTATTGACATTTTTAGTCTAAATATGTTTCGAAATTTGACTTTGACAACACTTAATTTGATGTGGTTGGTGATTTTGTGCAGTGTTACATGGGCCTTCAGGACCATATCCAACATCTGAATTTGAGCATTCTTCTATACCTGCAACTATCAAAAAGATGTTCAATCTAAGGGAGTTTCTAACTAAGCGCGACGAATGGGCGGGTACTTTCGAGACAATCATTAACAGAAAGAGCCCAAGAACCGACTGCCCAGGTTGTATTAGTTAATCATAATGATATAAGTCACAAATTAAGTAATTAACTAGTCCAATTTGTGAAGAGTTCAATACTATTACAGCTAACCTCTTAATCTCAATCCAAAATCAAACGTCAACACTCAAAATTAGTCAAGTAAAAGTAAACGTATGCAACTAACAATATCGACATGATTAAGCACAGAAATCCTACCAGAGCCAGTCAAACTACGTGAGGCCGAGGCTAAAGACGAAGCAAAACTAAGCGATTTCCAAGAGGAGCTCGTCCAGCTGGCTGCAGTTTTATGTGGGGACCACATGAAGGACGTTTTCCCAAGAAAACTAGTCGAGAGCATGACGGTGTCTGGTGGAGCCGACTACGTGAAGGGCGCATTCGGTAAGTTCTTGGAAGAGTGTGAGAAAGCCAGGCAAAATGGAGCTGATGAGTCCAACATTTGTTTGCCAGGATGGGATTGCAATTCTGATAATAATCCAACAGCTCCAAAGTTTAAATCGTTTGCTTCTAAGTTGTGTTCATGCATTGGTTGTAGGATTCATTGATTTTATTAGGGTTCAAAAAATTTGGTAAAAAAGGGCAACTTAAAAAAATAAAATAAAATATATATATATATATATATATATGTAGAGAGAGAGAGAGAGAGAAGGGATCATATGAGAATGATAGATAGTGAAAGAAATAAGAATGAATATGTAACATTGGATCAATGATATTCATGTACATGATGAAGTCAAACATTAATAACTCTAGTCAAAACACAATGGCATAGTTATAAATATATGTATATTTCATGATCAAATGGATACCTCAAAGGGTATTTGTGTAAATTCAATTTCACCATAATTAAGTGGGCCCCACCACTAATTAACCCTTCTCCTCCCCTCTTTCACACACAAATACACGCACACATCTGTTTCCTTTTCACACACGCACACACACAGTTCACATACACACACACAGAGACGGCGGCACCACAGCACACAACCACCGCCCGCCGCCTCCGACCACACCCAGCCGCGCCCCGCCACGCCCTCGCCAGATTCACAGCGCCACCATCATCGGCCACTTCGATCTCAACAACCACGTCCGGATGGCGAGCTCGCCGGCGACCATGACGACAGCGGCCGCACTCCGCTGCAACTGGCGTTCATCGGTGGTGGTCGTCGTCGTCGGTAGCATCTCCTTTCCCAACTGCGGGTGATTGTGTGGTGGCCGACGGAAGGCGACGGCGGCGGCGGCGAACGGACGACGACCAACAAAGGTCCACCAACGGCCACAGGATGAGGTGCTCGGATGGATGGAGATGAACGGGCTTATTATTCATCATATTTTTCAAATTTATGTACAGGGGCTTTTTTTGGTGAATTTGATAAGATATAAGGGTTTAGATGCAATTTTAGTATTTTTTTATATATTGCACTTTAGTTCATGGGTGAAATTGTAATTAATCAAACAATTATTAATATTTTAATATTTCTATTTACTATTTAATATTTTTATATTTTGTATGGTTGAAATTTGATAATATTTTACATAAAAAATATATTAATAAAATGAATAATATTTTTCATATAGTTCATTTATTTAAGTCGAATAAAAATAAAAAATCTGATATGAAATTGGCATAACCAAGTTTTTAAATGTAAAAATTCGACAATTGAATTGAAATTAAAATTCTCGAACTAAAAATTTTAGTTTGGTCGAGGTCATTCGATCCTGTGCAATTTAATAGTCACTAAAGTGCAATCTAATAGTCATTAGTGTACAATTCGTATAACCATAAAATGCAATCGTCATACATACAAATATTTAAAAATAATAATAATATTTTTTCATATAGGCCGGTCATTTCAGTTTCTCAGTTATTATAAAAAATAAAGCTGACACCGAAATAAGCTAACCGTGATTTTAAAAATAAATACAATTAATCGAACTGAAATATAGAATTTCAAACAAAAAATTTAACTCTTCCAGTTTCGGTCACTGTTGTGCAATTTGATATTCATTAATGTGCAACTCTTTTAACACTATCGTGCATTTCCAATGCACTTATTTTTTTACGATTCGCACCGAACAAACTAAAATTGTACCGACGTAATCGGTTTATTCTATCGTTAATCATATATATATATATATACTTCGGTCGGTTGATTATTAGAATGGAGCCAAAATCGATTGGAAATAATCAATTTTTTTAAAAGTAAAGAACGAACACCGAACCAACATATATAAACCGTATAGAGAAATATATTTTGTTTTATTTCGGTCGGTACATACGCTAAAGTGCAATATCACATACGCAAAAGTGCAATATCATATACACAAAAGTGCAACAATACAGTGTGCACGTTTCATCCCAACCAAATTGCAACAGAACACTAACGTGCGTTTAATTTTTTAAAAAAAATTAATAATGTGTATTTTAATTAAAATTACTGTATATTTTATTAAATCATTTGTGTAATAAAAATATATTTAGTATTTACGATTTTTGTATTTAATATTTTAAAGTATTAATTTAATTAACATTACCGTACATTTGTGATGCTAAAGTGCAATATTATTGACTCAAAAGTGCAACCCGTCACTTAATAATGTGCAATATGTACATGAGTATTTTAATATTTTTATCTTATTTTATTTATTATATTATGTATTTAAGAGATATATAAAAATAGTATATTTTCATATACTTTTAAATTAAAATATACATAAAATTATTAAATTTACAACTAAGCCCCTAAACAAAATTCTAATTCTTAAAGCAAATCCCCCAACACTCCATCTCTCCAGTCGCCTGTCATACCGCCATCACTCCCGTCGGCGATGGCACGAAATTCCGGCAAAGGCGGACCATCCGGCGACGGCGCCGTTCGAAGCTTTCCATTCATGTCCCCGGCTGAACACGTTGGCGACTGCAGTGAAGCCGGCGAATTTTCGCAAATCAACCACCAACCACCGTGCTTCTACAACATCCGATCGGACTGCAAGGAGAGGTCGTCGTATGATGGGGGCGCCGGTGTAAAAGGCGATGAAATTGTAGCGACAAAATCGGGCCCAACCATTCAGATCTGGTACACCATGGTTGACGTTGTAGAAGGTTTTCGGTGTTGAAAATCAGCGACCTGTGGTAGACATAACCATTCAGTGGGGCAATTGTTGTCGTTAATTGCTCTTTGTGTCGATTTGTCTGCGGAAGGGTTTTTTATGGTGAGGGGTCTCAGAGGTGGCGGGCGACAGCGGGAGTTGTGATTGGCCGTGGGGAAGAGGGTGAAGATGGGACGGAGAGGAGGATGATGGCCAGAGGTGGCGGAGGTCGACCGGCGGAGGAGGGAGGAGGTCTGTGTGTGCGCATCTGTGTGAGTATGTGCGTGCGTCTCTCTCTCTCTCTCTCTCTGTGTGTGTGTGTGTGTGAGAGAGAGAGAGAGATGGTGAGACGTGAAAGCTGGAGAAGACGATGTTTGGGGTAGGGCCCGCTAACATGGGTGGTGATAAAATATTTAATTTGCCCTTAATGAGTACAAACTTTTGACTTTTTTTTTTCTGTTGTTGGATTATCCGATCGGATGATTAAGATGTATTCTTATTTCTTTCACTAGGTACTATTCTCACTTGAACCCAATAGATATATATATATATATACACTCAAAATTGTGTTTGTTCCTTAATTTATAGAGGTTGATTGATCATTGAGTGTTGTTGGGTAACATGTCTATAGCTCTTTTATGTTTCAAAAACTAAATAAAGAGTTTATTTGTGTTCGGGTTGGTCAAGCAGAACCAGGGTTTTGCATTCGAATCGAAATCGGAGCTACTACTAATACACTCAAGCTAGGGAATAGAAGAAGCAGCTTGCTAATAGAATAAGCAGACCAGAGTTTAGGTGGTCATTGAGTGTTGTTGGGTAATATGTCTATAGCTCTTTTATGTTTCAAAAACTAAATAAAGAGTTGATTTGTGTTTGATAGATATTGATTGAAAATAATAAGATTTTCAACTAATTTTAAACTTTTCAAAAATCTGAAAATTCTTTTTTTTCTTGGGTAGTTACNTTCGTTCCTTAATTTATAGAGGTTGACTGATCATTGAGTGTTGTTGGGTAATATGTCTATAGCTCTTTTATGTTTCAGAAAATAAATAAAGAGTTGATTTGTGTTTGATAGATATTGATTGAAAATAATAAGATTTTCAACTAATTTAAAACTTTTCAAAAATCTGAAAATTCTTTTTTTTCTTGGGTAGTTACTCACAAAACTCTTTCTTTTCTGAAAATTCTAACTCTTTTCTATTCTCATATCTCAAACCCAAAGCTAGCTAGGTAAAATGGACTTAACCCCCAAATATAACTCGAGACATGCAATAAACTCAAACATAAATGCATAAAGTCTCAAACTGCTCAATCTCATAATCCTCAAATTCAAAACAAAGCAAACAACTCAATTCAATGTCTCGACATAGAATAATAATAATATGTTTGCAAATGTTCTGAAAATAGATAACTGATAAATAATTAACTGGTGACCACATGTGTCGCCTATCTAGTTGCTTCACCTGAAAATGTTAGTTGTGGGGGATGAGCATAATAATCAACGTGCTCATCTTTAGCCTATAAAGTATGTACATTCAAATTAAAAACGAATACCTTGTAAGCAGATATAATACACAAATAATGGTTTCGCACCTGGCTAAGGTGCATCTAAAGTTCTGACAACTGTCTGGACGGTGCATCTGTACTCATCTCTTTTCTTTTCTTTTCTTTTCTTTTGTCTACTTAGCCCCTCGGGGTACTAGCTAGCATACGACACATCTCATCTGAGAACAACTATAAAAATAATTGTTCATACCGCACAGGATTAACCGTCTCGACGACGATCACGGTATAAAAGTGAAAAAACTGGAAACACATAATTCATGCAAATAACGGCAAACAAAAGTACCACAGTATTTAATCAGAAGAATGTGCTAGATACACTTCCCCACCTGACTTCTGACTTCTGGAATCTGCTGAAGGACGAGTGAGTGCTTCGGTAGAAAACTCGAGGGCTCGACTCCTCGGAATCTACAATAATGAAGCACACTCGAATAAATATTCTAACTCTATCTTGGTAAACTAATTTACCATATTGAAGGATTTTCTAGCGTAAGGTTCACGACTTAATTCTTTCTCTTTCTTAGACGTTGGACCTCTTGACTCGGACTCTTCTCAAAATCTCTAAAATTAGGCTCGAATAACTTTTAAAATTTCTAAAAATATAGCTCGAGACATTTGAAAACTTTTCTCGACTCATTTTGAAATGGTTTAGTGCGCCTCATTTTGGTCCGGTGCGGCTAAGTGCTCTATGGCTCGACAGGCTGACACCGGCGCGAGTCGGTATTGCTGCCCGGCCCGACGCCTGTACGGGGACTGCTCTGCTCAGTGCATTCGGGTAATGAAAGCACGCATTTTACCATTAGGGTCTGCTGGGCACGGCTTGCTGGTCTTCGGTAAATTGTAGACAATCTGGAGTTGCGGGGTGCCCGCGCTCGGAAACAGATAGCTGGGGCGTGCCTCAGGTCACTGACGCAGGGTCTCGTGGTTCTCATCGTACTTAGTATGCGGCACCTCACACACTATAGTACACGAGTCGCTTACGAGTCTTACGCGGACACTGGCCGGCTCCGACTATAGTTGTTGTCATCCGGCACAGCGACGTCCGTTTTCGACAACTCCCTTGCTTATCCACAATTACTCAAGACCAGTCTAAAAATGGTATCTTTATGCTAGAATAATTTTTACAAAAACAATCATTTTTCTCAAAATAAATCTAAGGTATTGGAGTATCAAATATACTCTCAAATATTTTCACAAAATAACATAAGTTTTTAACTTAGAAAAATCTTGTCTTTACAATCTCATATTCAAAAATAACCAAGGCCCAACTTATTTAAAATCCGACGTATCAATCGACCAAGGCATTTATCCCGGCTATCTAATACTTTAAAAATTATAAATGCTCATAGTCTCATAATATGCCAACATCAAGAGTCCAACACCAACATATATATATAACTTCAACTATTTAATTCAACTCAATTAAATCCCAATTTCATTCTCGACTCAATATATCAAGTTAATGAACCTTAGCAAATAATTTATATCGTTCAATATAACTCTTAAAAATATAGAGAACGTATAGCCATTTTACCTTCTTCCGGAATAAACTAATCGGCTCGAAAGTATGGAAATCGAACGGCCTCGGCTCTCGGCTACACTCAGCGACTATTCTCAGCTCACGGGCAAAGCTCTATAAAATTGCTACTCTCGAATAGTGCTCTTGGCGAACTCGCCCGGCAAAACGATCGCTACTCTTCCCGCCCGGGCCCGGTGAACGGCTGATGTTCGCTGCTGTTCGAGGATCAAGGGGCTGAGATGGTGGTTTCGACGAAACCGACGGGACGAGCTGCTGTGGATATGAACAGACGGCCGCTCTCAAGTTCGCCGGAGAGGGCTGACGGGGGGTTCAGATGCGAAAGTGAAGGCTGGGAGAAATAAGGTCGCGGCTGAGGAGGTCGCCGGCGATGGGTGGCTGAGACTTGCTGCTCGATCGGGGAAGAAGGCTGCTGATCGGATTCCTCCTGTTTCTCTCTTTTTTGTGTGTGTTTTTTTTTTTTTTTTTTTTNTCTGAATATCTGAGGGTTGCGGCGACAAATTGATCGAAGAAGAAAGGCTCTGCACTCTTCTGTAGCCACTCAAGAGAGAAATATATATTGGGCCAAATTATCAAGAGCTTCATGGGCCGATTGGCTCTTCAAAATAACAGTTGGGTCGAGAATTGCTAAGGGCCGGAAATACACGCTAATTCGCTAAGAGGGCCGATTAACTAAGGCTTATGGCCGGATATAGGCGAATTTTTTTACTTACCACAAGAATTTTAATATATTGTAAATATACGAGCTATCATATCTATTACTATATAATATATTTAAGAAAAACTATTCAAACATATCGAAAAAAAATAATTTATTTTCCCGCTTATATATTTCGCAATTTTTTTTTGAATTTTTTAACATGTCCAGCCCTTGCAATTGAAAGCGTGTATAATAGGATTGTTATAGATAACATGATATAAGAGATTCTAATTTCCTTCAAATATGGAACCACTTTTTCTTCATGAGAAACAACGTGTATGTATGTAAATTTGGCCATATCCACTAAATTAGGAAAAACGTTTGAAAAAAAAAATATAAATCAATTACAAGTTTTAAAAGTTTGTTATGTACATATTTATCTAACCTAAAAATATTTCTAATGTTTGTATTTATCTTATAAAAAATTGATTGATATTTATCCCAACTTATCCACATATAATGCCATAAACATCATTTTTGAATAATGCAAAAACAATTAAAATTAGTTTTGTTTCTTTTCTTCTTCCTCTTTTGTAAATTCAATATATTAAACAATAATGAGTATTCATTTTTAATTTTAATTTGGTGTGATTATCCATGACCACAATAAAATAAATAGTGCATATTTATCTTATGATTTCATGGCGATCTATATCTTCAAAATTTTATGGTTTGACAGAAAATATTTTCGAATAAAAAAAAGTAAATTTTAAATATAATATTAATGTAATCAAAAGGTTAATTTAATAAAAATATTTTTTAATAAATAAAATAAAATATGTATTAATTTAATCTAACAAATTTTTTTAAAATAATTAATCATTTATCTAGCAGAATTTATCTCATTAACAAACTTACCAAATTTTTAGAAATTAAAATTGTACGATTATTCTTATAGATATAGTTACCAAAATACTAATAAACATTTTAGAAATTTTCTATAACAAATATGAGTTATTCCGCATGTTACTTTATTTGAAATTTAAAATTATATTTTAAATATATTAATAAACGTGTATTATTACTTTGTATGTGATATAATCTAAATTTTGTATTAGATTTTTAAATTCAAACATTTAACAAAAAATATCACAAAATTTTTTGGGTACATTTCATTTTATCGTAACTTCCATATAATCACATTCCTAACAAAATAATTAATATAACACTTTTTATCCACATTTATCTAACCATATTTTTGTAAATATAATTAATATCTATTACTATATATTAGAGAGATGACTTACTTGAAATAATATTAAAATTCCCGCTTAAAATTTCCAAAGTTATTACTATTAGTATTTTTCTTTGAAAAATAACGGATGAATGAAAATTTGAATTCAAATTTTATAAAAAATATTGTTATTTGAGAAATATATTATGTAAACCTTAATTTCTAAAAATATGAGCAACGATTTCTTTAAATGCTACGGTTAGATCTGACGAATAATGAGAATGAAACTTGAAAATCTTGCTTCCAAAAGATCCGATCTATTATTTCCTTCAATTTATTCGGTGAAACGTGTAAATTTGGTTACAAACATCTGGTTACTCATTTACTGAATAAAATGTTTGAAATCTTTTCAAATATTCTCGAAAAGTCATGACAACTTAATTGTTATGGCCATATTTTTATATGGCCATATTTATATCCATATTTATTTATCTAATAAAGAATGTTAATTTCTAAAATTAATTTTTATATTTTGGATTGTTCAATTTTGTTGATGAGTTTTGTGTCCATATGTATCGAACTACAAAATCTTTTAAAGTAATCTTATAATATGTGGATTCGTGGTACCTATTTTTTTTCTACACATCTATTTTTTCATCTCATATCCAAATTATAAATTTTAATATGAATCTTAAATATCTCATATTTATTATAAATATATTTAAAAAGTATTACAATTCATATAATTAATTTTATCATATGTCTGTGTTGGATATCATTGGTTTGGTTGGAGACACTCATTATATTCAAATAAACTATACATAATTTTTCATATTTTGTATTTTTTTCTTGCAATAATGAGATGTTAAATATATATATAATTATGTTTATAATAAAATTTTTAAAAATATTTTAAGCAACAAGCCCGTTCGTGCATTGCACGGGATGCGCACTAGTTTTATTAACATGCATACCAAATCGAAGTGCCTTTTATTTTGTGCTGAATTGAAAACGACCGATATCAAAGGAATTCACCTTCCTACCATCACACCCCTATA
>BKCP01008292.1:4039990-4059888 GCA_008636005.1 Striga asiatica
CTAGATCTGTTTTTTTTTTTTTTCTTTTGCTACAGTGAATTTGTAGGGGAGAGAGAGAGAACCGCAGAATTTGCAGGGGAGAGAGAGAGGATCGCAGATTTTAATGTAGGCGTGTTTATCTTGTACATATACAAATATTTAGGGTTTTAAGGTAATATTTTATTATCTGACTAGTACACAGGGTAATTATCTCTATATATAAAATACTAATGGGCTGAAAATAAAGGGCTAAACATGGTCTCATTAACCTCTAAGAATCGAGAATATTAAAATTGACGAAGCAGAAACAAAATGGAATGAAAACGGTTACTGAATAAAATCGACGGCTACTAAAATAAAGGTCTCGAATAAAAATAGAATAGCTAAATAATATTCGATAATTCGAATAATTTAAATAGACACTAACGTCTAAATAAACTAGCATTCAATCTTGTGCACATGCACAGTTGCAAATAATATTTTATATGTTATATGTATGTGTATTAATATTTAAATCATAAGTTAGATGATGAGCATATTACATTTTATAAATTTTATCCTTAATAAAAATGAACGAATAAACATAAACTATTAACTCACATATTAGTCTTTATATCGATTGCAGCTATATAATTTTTGCAATCTTTTTTAATTATGAACAATTAATTAGATAAAATAATATTGAAATTATTATTATTATAGCAATTGTGTACGAAATTTTTAAAAATTTTGGTTATACCATAAAAATTAAATAACTAATGTTAATAAAAAAAACTTGCTTAATGAGTTAAAACAAAAAAATAAAAATTTAAATAAATAACTTGAAGAAAAAAATTAATTATGATATCATTTAATGTGACTTTATGATTTGTTAGTAGTAGTTATTATATAATAAAATAAATAAAAAATATAAAAACTTAAGTAATGTAAAGTAACGTCTTTTAGAGGGAAAAGTTTTGAGGTTTTATTAAATATTTTCTCTAAACGGATTAAATAAACACTAACGTTTAATTAATCCGAATAACTTGTCGAGCTTAGAAATTAAATGCAACTAACTGCATAAATAATTAAATAATTGAGATGTCTTCGAATATATAGTGGGGTGCTACACATAATTTATCGCATAAGTTTTTTTACATTTTATCAATTATTTTCGTCTGTCAGTCACATAGTTTATCACATAATTTTTTTCGCACTTTATCAATTATTTTCGTCTGCGTGTCGAATAGTTTATCGCATAAATATTTTACACTTTGTCAATTTTCATCTGTCTGTTGCATAGTTTATCGCATAATTTGTTTCGCGATCAGTGGAATGAAAAAATTAATTTATTAATTGACAGTAAACGGGTTAAAATAGTTATTTCTCTACAAATTATTATGTACGCACAGTCTAATCACGATTGGACCACTCCCGAACTTAATGTAAACCTTAATTCGAAGTGATAGCTCAACTCATTTTCTAGCCCATATCCATAATGGCATGATTGGTAGGAAGTAATGACATGAGAATTGAATGATCATTCCCTTACTCGTTCCTTATCCCCTGATTGGTATATTTTTTTTGGGAAGAAATGACCATTCCAATGGAAATAGCAAAACCCATTTATATATAATTTAAAAATATATTATTTTATTTTTATATATTATTAAAAATATTTTTTTTATATATTAAAAGTATATTACTTTTAAAATTATATTATTAAAAATATATTATTGAAAAATATTAAAAATATATGTTATGAAAAATATATTACTTTATTTTTAAATAATATTCAAAATATATTATTTTAAAAAATAAATTTCAAATAAAAAATTGAAAACTTACTTTTATTTACTGTTTAATTAAAAAATAAAATATATATTATTAAAAATATATTACTTTTTATTTTTAAATATTATTAAAAATATATTATTTTTTATATATTAAAAATATATTATTTTATTTTTATATATTATTAAAAAAGAATTTATATATAATTTATTAAAAGTATATTATTTTTTAGAAAAATCTTTTATTTATTTTTATAATAAAAAATAATAATGTCATTCCATTCCAGTCATATTCGTTCTGCATACCAAACGCATCAATGACAAAACATGTTTCATTCCATTCTCATAATCATTTCATTCTTCAATTCATTTCATTCCTACAAAATTCCATTCCATCATACCAATCATGCCATAAGAAGATTTAACCTTTTTCTAGTTTCTTTTCAGGCCAAACATTTTAAGGTTAAAAAAAAAAAAGTTTGATATTATTGATGTATATAGATGTTAACCTCAAACAACGTTGGTTGAATATAAATAAAACAAGTTTTGATTAGATTTATTAGTTAAAATAAGTTAATTTTGAATAAAATTAATAGAATGGAGTATTGATTGAAATTTAAGTTTATACTAAAAAGTATTTAAAATATAATGATTAAATTGATGTAATGCAAAAAGTAAGACAAATATTATTAGAAATGATATATAATTAAAAATATGTCAGTTGATAAATAGTGAATTAAACTTGACTAGTACAATACCCGTGTATTACACGGGTGTTGAATTAGAAAGCTTTTGTAAAAATATTAAATTTTTTATTTTTTAAAAACTAAAATAATTTAATTTTATATAAAACATTACTTTGGGTTTTAATTAAATTTTTAAATTATATTTTTTATTCATAATAATTAAACACCTGTAAATTAAATGAAAATGGCAATCCGTGTTGAATTTTTTTACTTATATCATATAAAAATATCGATATTATTTACTATTACATAAGTACAATATATATCTTAAATAAATAGAAATAATATGGTGATATGTATATGCATAAGTGTAGAATATGTTTTAATAATTAAAAAAATAGATTAATATTTATGCTTAATTAGATATTTAATACATCAAGTGTTATATTATAATAAATTTTCTACATTATAACATATAAGTTATAACTACATTAAACATAAATATATTTATTGATAAATAATTTTATTTTCTAATTAATTTTAATAAATAACTTTATTATTATTATAAAAATAAATATAATTTATTTATTTTATATATACAATATGGATGTCAAATCGAAGCTCATCAAAAGATGATTAATTTGATATATTATATATATAAAACCGATAAGAAATACAAAAGTTATCAACTTTTAAAATACATTTGCAATTCATTGGTGATAATAGAAAATTATATTAAAATACAATTAATACAAATATTAATTTATATCTAATACTAACTCCAAAGCATGATTTTTTGCCAAATAATATTCCGAATCATGAGAATTTGCCACGTAGGCTCAGCGTATTCTAAAATTATATATACTAGTACGACACCCGTGAACTACACGGGTTGTTTGAAAAAAAAAATATAAAACATAAAATAATAAAAAAAACACATGTTATTGTATAATAATTTCAACTCTTTAAAATATATTAGAAAGATCATGTAATATTCTATAAATTTTTCAATTTTTTTGTATATATATTCTAAAAAAAATTATATAAATTATTTACCATGGTGTTCATCAAAATTTATTTTATTTTTATATCAACTCTTTAAAATATATTAGAAAGATCATGTAATATTCTATAACTATTTCAATGTATTTTTATAGATATTCTAAAAAGATTTAAATAATTTATTTAATTAAAAATATATAATATACAAGTGGCTATATATTTTTTGTAAAATTATAGTATTTTTTTAATTTAAATTATATAAAAAAATTATTGTTTACATTAATTATATAAATAAAATAATATATAAAGTTAAATTTTTTTATTAGGTTTTACACGACATATAAGATAAGAACACTGTCAAGTAAGCTTTATAAGATAAGAATTCTATTTATTTTGGAGTTGGAGGATTTATACAACATATAAGAATCGTATTTATTGGAAGGATCGGATTAAGCAAAAATCTTATTTATTAAGTATTTTATTTTAAACAATTAGGAAATGATCCGAACCAAAAGCCGAAGCATGTAAGAATTCTGTTTATTTTGGAGTTGGAGGATTTATACGGCATATAAGAATCCTATTTATTTGGGATTTATTTGGGAGGCATATAAGAATCCTATTTATTTGGGATTTATTTGGGAGTTGGAGGGATTAGATTAAACAAAAATCTTATTTATTAAGTATTTTATTTTAAACGGTTAGCAAATGATCCGAACCAAAAGTCGAAGCATGTAATGTTGCCAAGTAAGCTTCCGAAGCGTGCGAGACAGCTATCTAGGCTCAACACGTTTTCAAATTATATTAAAAAGGGGATAAGATGGGTTGTGATATGTGAAGATAACTTATTGATATTATTTAATTATATTAATTATATTAATAATATTAAAGTGTGTTGTGGTGGATTAAACTGATGTTGGATTTTGAATTAAATAATGTTAAAATGTATTCGGTTAGTTAAAGCTGGATAAAATCGTTAAAAATTGTGCCCTCAGTATACCCTCAAATTTTGTTTTGTTTACATTTTTGCTTTTATGTGGTCAATTTCCACTAAAAAGAAAAAAGAAAAAAAAAACTCAGGTATATGTAATATATATAATACATGTGGCTCGCGGTAAAAGGTTCTGATTTTTAAGGATTTGTTTATTTATAAATAAAATCATTTCATATTCAATTTATATTTTAAATCTAATTTAGCTTTAATCTAACTCTACTATATTAATATTATCAATGTAGTTAAATAATATAAATTAATCATTCTTATATATCACAACAATTTTTAATTCACATTATTTTAACTAATCACTACTTCACATCATCTCTATCTTACTTTTAAATTTAATTAATCAAAATTATTTTATTTTAATATAAACTCAAAATCTCGCTCACAATTTAACATATTATTAGGTTTTTCAGTATTAACGTTAATTGGCAAAAAAAACTAATTTTGAACCGATATATTTACACGATCTAGGTCATGATCATCATTTGTTTGATCGGGCAAGTAAACAAATATGAGTTTCATATTGCGAGTAGAATAATTACAAAACATCAATTTTGTGGCAAGTCACCCATTCATTGAACTTTGCACAACTGTCAATGGATAAGTTGATGATGACGCATTATAGATAAATTCAAACCAAAGCTAATCAAATTAGTTTAGAGGCAGGCCCTACTATCATTACCGCGATATTTTTTTGTAAAGAGGACTTCTTTTATTTTCTTTTCTTCTTCATTTTTGGTTTATAATCTAAGATTATTTACATTTCTTACTTTACTCAAGTATAGAATTTACTCTACTTTATAGCAGATGATGCCAAAATTTAACTTTCGTATTTAGTCGTCCTCGTTATGTTTTATTTAAAATGAAATATAATAGTACAAAATAAAATTTAAATATAACTATAAAATCATATTTAAAATTATTTAACAAAATAAATAATTTTATTGAAGTATATTTTGTCAAAATAATATTTATAAATAAAAATTAACTAAAAACTAATTTAAAAAAAAATTGTAGCACGATGAACAATATCGCACTACATGTAATGCAAATTGTTTACATCTTTAAAATAGTGCCAAAATTAGTGTAACAATAAACAATGTTTCGCATCTATATCTATATATATATAAAGAGGTTGTTGTAAAAATACTTAAATAGAAAGTTTGACTTTTTAATTAATTTTTTGACTTACTAATCTAAGAAAATTTGTTAAAAAACACCTGTAAAATTGAGTTAGAAAAATGAAATGTTGGAAAGCAATATTCAAATCGATTTACTAACAAAAAATGTGAAGGATAATGTTGAATTATGGAGGAGGATAATGCAAATTGATTGTTTCCGAAATAAAAGGTCACAAGTTAGATAAACCAAAATATCTGATATATATAGTTATTTAAATGCATAATGGTAGGAGAACAAAATATATCATTGTAAATTACCAGTAATTTAAACATTCTTGGTATGTATTACTCATGAAAATTAGAGAGATATTTGAATAAATAATTGCTAATAGTATTTAAAATTTATAATTTAAGTTTAGAGAATTAACTGATAAATTTGAACGATAAGGTAACTGACAACAAATCTAAAAAATTTCGAGATTAATAATATAGATATATATAAATCTATAAGCGGATTCATCGTGTAGTCCAAATTTGGGTTCCAAATTTAAAATGCAAATAAGTAATTATTGATAACTTAGTGATCAATATTAACTTGGACGTAAATAGAATAGTTAATTATTTATAGTTTAATAAATTACTTAACTAATTAAACTTTTTGATTTGGATAGTTTATACAAAAAAAATAATTATTTTAATTAATGAAACAATTTAAATTTTATTATTATATTTATTGACATAGATTTTTAAATATGTGATAAAATTTTATCAAAATAATTATTTTATGAAACTACATTATATTCAAATCGAACTTTTGAATAAAAATTTAATATGACAATTATTTTAAAATGAATATAATATAATTTATTATCAGTTATGTGCATCGTACGAGTTGTGTACTAATTTTAAATTGACATGTTTTATAAAATTTTGCACAATTTAAATTGTATATAATATTTTAAATAAATTAATATAGGTAAATTGTATCACATATTGATTCCATATTTTTAATTTATAAATATTATTTAATGAGAATTTTTAATTTATAAATATTAAAATATCTTTTACCCGTGCATCGCACGGAATTCGTACTAGTTAATTTGAAATAAAGTTAGAATGTAGAGCAACGTTGGTTGGAGTTGCTCTAAAAATCTAACAAATTGCAAGTCAAGATAAGATCTATATAGCCACGTGGACAGTTTATTATTTTTTCACAATTCATTGATTTTTTTTTATAGAAGTCAAGAGTCTGTATTGAAGAACAGTATTGTCTAACTCAGGAAACCGTCGCCACCAAATATTGAATTTGAATCAAGTCATCAACAGATAGAAATTAATATTGGATTAGATTTGAATAAACAGAGATAAATATTGGATTTGATGGGCAAACTCACCGGCCGGATACCAATTATTGGACCATTTTGTCCCCAGATATAACTGTTAGGTGGAGAATAATTTTCTTAATTAATTGTTGATTTAAGACACTTTTACATCACTAGTTGCTTTTCACTTTCTTCTTCTTGACTTTTATGCAAGTGTCATGTTTAAAGCTAATTATAGCTAATTATAAGTAATTTGAATAAATTCTTCAACTTTTAATAAAAAAAATGTCAAATTGGAGTTAAACAACCATCTTTCACTTTTAATTAATTTTTACCGAACTTTGAGATAATTACAAGTATAGACATGACCATAATCCGCTATTGCAATTCGAACTTGATGTCATGACCAAATTTTTGGTTGAGTAAGACAAGAAAAATGAGCGAAAATTTCAGCATTGTTTCTTTCTTATTTTCTTTCAATGCTTCCATTCTCGCCACCTCCACTTTTTATATTTTCACATATTCAACCGGGCCCCTACTATTTTAACTTCGTCCCCTCCCATTAGAAAAACCAATTCTACGCCAACTAAGTGCAACAATATCTGCAGTGTACTGTGTACCCAACACCTCATTTTAGATTTTAATAAAATTTCAGTAATTATTTTTGGAAAATTTCTCATTATATGTTTTGTTAGTTATATTTGTTGTACTATGAATTGCATGGTTAGGTTTATAGGTTCAAACTAAGGGTGACCCGTCTTATGTCTTTATATAAATGTATATAGTCTTGTGTTAATACAAGAAATCATATATTTTCCCTACCTCTTACATGGTATCAGAGCAGGTTAGGGTCACACATAGGCTTGGTTATTCATCGCTCGTCTCCAGCCGCCGTTGACTTTCACCACCCCGCCATCCTCTCCGGCATCTTGAGGCGAACCTTTGCTTGAAAAATCACAGTCGTCGTCGGCGTGTGTGGGCCCCTCGCGTCTCGTCTCTGTCGCAGCGCCGTGACCGTCAGCCAGCGCGTGAGGGTCACGACCACCTCCATTCGCCGCCGTTCTTAAGCCGTCAACTCGCCTCATCCTTGGCTACATCCTGGTGTGATCGGTTTTGATATTCCTGAAGTTTTTAATTTCTGCCCGTACTGATATTTTGACTGTTTCGTGATCCGATATATTCGTACCTTGTTTTCATATGTTTCGTATATTGTGTTAATCTACTTTTGGATATGGATCGTATGGATATGCATTCTCCTATTAGTGTTGTCTTATCAAGAGATAATTATAGTCTGTGGGCACAGTCTACGAAATGTTTTTTAATTGAGAGAAAATTGTGGCGAATTGTGACTGGTGAGGTATTGTCACCTCTGTATCCGTCTCTTTCAGGGGATCCCAAACCCCACACCACAGGCTCTTACAACTTCCACTCCCTCTGTTATAATGGCTTTACTAATGAGCCTCAACATTCGTCTTACGCTCTTCAAGACATCGAAGCTATTCTCAAACAGAATATCTATTCCAATTTTAATATGTCTACTACCACATGTAAACCACATTGGTATTTTGATTCTGGCTGGTGCAAGCACATGACCGATACCTGTCACCATGGAGGGTCGAGCTGATCGGAAAACTAAGTTGACGAGGACGGTGAACAGCATCCCTAAGATCGACATATTGACAGTTCAAGGACGAGGCCGATCTCAGTAGGTGCCGAGCCGAAAAATAGGATCCCGGAGCTCAGGGGATGAATTAATGATGAAAGTCCGACCTGAAGGTTCCTCGAAATCGGCTCTTGGACGGATGCATGACCAGGAATTAATAAAATATTATCACTTGTCAGCTAATGATTGTCGATGGGACGTGTCACCCTAGCCTGCCACCCTAGGGCACCTAGCCCGGTAGTAGGACTTGTCAGCATTAAATGCCCCACATGTGAGCATTTAATGCCTGGTAGGTAATCATTGGAAATACCTCAAATCGCATTTAATGCTTGTCAGAGCGGCGCTCACCTGTCCCTTAGAGATACTGTGTGAAGGGACAGAAGGAAAAGCGTATGAACAGTGCCGAGTTTAAGGATATTATAAATAGGCAACCCACTTCATTTGTTAGGGGTTGTTGGATCTCTCACCAACTACTTTCTTTCTTTACAATTACTCTCTCAAGTTTGACCAAATTCTCGTGAATATTCCAAGTGTAACTAAAGTGCCGACCTCGTAATTAAGTAATAAAAACCGAATCTTCTCGTATATCTACTTTTATCCTTATTTTTACTATCATTCAACTCTCATTTAACCGTTGATCAGATCCTACCATCAACACACTACAAGAAAATAATGAAATTCTAACGAAAAATTCAATATATTTCAATGGATTTTCAATGCAGTTATTTTCGTTGATTCACAGGAAGTTCAGAATACCCCTAGTCAGATTGTATCAATTATGGAATCTCAAGAAGAGGAAACCGAACATCAGCAAATTGTTTGTATTGGCCAGCACACAAAACCAGATCTTTCAATGATAGATGTATAACAAGATATGCCTAAATTCCCTCAGACCACAACACCGCCGTTTTCAAGCTCTCAACCAGCCACTGGCAAGGTTAGGGGTTGGAAAAGATCAAAAATCCAGGATGGCATACTTCTCAAGAGCACTTCCCAGACAGATAATGGAGGCAAACAGGAGTCCCACAAGAGGAGTAGAGTTTTGATTTGTGTTCCATCTCAATTCTCAGAAGAAGAAGGTCAGCTTACCAGAAACAATAAGAAATCCAAAAGTACCATTGCTAAGGTGGAGGAAGCCAGCCTAAAATGGCCCCAAGTAGATCAATGAAGATGATATTGTGGAACTGTAGAGGGTTGGGTGGACCCTCTACAGTTTTCCAACTTAAGGATTCTATTAGAATCCACCATCCCAGTTTTATTATCCTTTCTGAGTCAAAACAACAAAAAGATTTTGTTAAAACGGTTTGTACTAAACTCGAGTATAAAGATAGATGGGTTGCTGTTGATCCCATTGGTATTAGTGAAAACTATCCCATTGGATAGTTTTCAGAGTATTATTCAGATTATTCAACACTCTTTTTGCTTTGAAGTGGAAGTCAGTAAACCAGATAGTAATAGCTCGTTTTGGTTGGTCTTTGTATATATGAGTACGGATAGAGTTATCAGAGAGGACCAGTGGAGGTTTCTTATTAATGTAAAATCAAAATGGGGACAAGATTGGCTAATTGGTGGTGATTGGAATGCCATTGTGGATCTCAGTGAGAAGATAGGAGGCAGAGATAAAAGTCTTGCTGATATGCTTAGCATCCAGAATTTTATTAACCAAATGAGCATGGTAGAGGTGAATTTGCAGGGTCACCAATAAACTTGGTCCAACAATAGATCTCATGAGCACTTTGTGGAGGAAAAACTTGATCGAGTTTTTGGTTCCTTGCAGTGGTCTTCTTCTCATAGCTCTGCTGTGGTATTGAATTGTTATCAAACTGCATCTGATCACAGTCTTATGGTCTTAGTCAGTGAGCTCACTCAGAATAAAATCCAAATCTAGGTTCATCTTCAACAAACAATGGATTGAAAAAGAAGATGTTATGGCAGTAGTCAAGAAAGCCTGGGCACCTATGTGCAGTGGAAATCCTATGTTCCAATTTAAAGAAAAGATCAAACAGACCAGGGTGGCTCTCCTCAAATAGAGCCAAACATCTCACTCAAACAATGCAATCAAGATTCAGAAACTCACTCTGCAGCTTGAGGAAATGAGATTACTCAGTGATGGGAAAAATTGGGAAAGCTGGGAAAGGTTGAAGAAAGAACTTGAGGAAGCTTAGTGTGCAAAAGAAATCTTTTAGAAACAAAAGTCCAGAAATCTCTGGTTGAAAGAGGGTGACCAGAACACAAGGTTTTTTCATGCTTTCACTGTTCAGAGGAGAAAAGTGAATGCTATTACCAGATTGGTTGTGGATGGTGGGAGAGTCTGTGACACCAAAGATGATATAGAATCTGAGTCCTGCAAATTCTATAAAAAGTTGTTCACTTCTGAAATTTCTGGTGATAAGAGAAATATCATTCAACTTATTCCCAGAGTCATAACCATTGAGATTAACCAGAGCCTGCTAGCCTTAGTTGATGAAGATAAAATAAAGGCTGTCTGGTTCAGCATGAACCCAGAGAGGGCCCCTGGTGCTTCAGGTATGACTCCTTTATCTTTCCAACATTTTTGGCCCATTATCAAGCAAGATCTCTGTAATGTTGTTCTGAGCTTCTTTGATTCATCCATGTTACTGAAAAGCTGGAACCATGCTATCATTACCCTCATCCCCAAATGCTTTAACCCATCTACCTTGAGTGACTTTAGACCCATCAGTCTCTGTGAAGTGTCTTACAAAATTATAGCTAAAATCCTTGCCACCAGAATTCAACCTTACCTTCATTTATGTGTGAGTGAGAATCAAGCTGCATATATTCCTGGTAGACAACTCCTTGATAATGTAGTCATGGCTCATGAGGTCAAGAAAATAGGCATGGAACTGGTAGGCAGGGGTATTTAGCTCTTAAACTTGACATGATGAAGGCCTATGATAGACTTGAATGGCATTGCTTGATGGCTACTCTTCTTCAGTTTGGGTTTAACAGTGTGTTTGTTGATTGGATCATGGAATGTGTCTCCTCTACTTCTTTTTCTCTTAACGTTAATGGGACTTTATGTGGCTATTTTGATGCTTCCAGAGGGGTTAGGCAGGGGGACCCACTATCCCCCTACCTTTTTATTTTGGCCTCTGAATTATTTTCCAGGCTCATCAAGAGAGAAATAGATTTGGGTGCTTTGAAAGGGGTCAGATTGGCTAGAGGAGGTGTCAGATTATCCCACTTGCTGTTTGCTGATGATTCACTATTATGTTGTGGTGCTGAACCTCAATACAGGCTGTGCTGAGGATCCTTGGAAGTTATCATAAATTTTCTGGGCAAAAAGTTAATTTGCTGAAATCTTCTATCATTTTTAGCAAGAATGTGCCTACAAATCTGAAAGATGAGATTTGTCAGCTTTTGCAAGGAATTCAGGTTCATAGGTCCTCAAAATATCTTGGCCTCCCCCTTGGGATTGGCAAATCCAAAACGCAAACATTTGAGTATGTGGTTCAAACTATCAGAAACAGGGTGGCTAGTTGGACGAACAACTTTTTATCCACTGCAGGCAAAGCTGTTTTGTTAAACTCTGTGTTATTTGCCCTCTCAATCTTTACAATGTCTTGCTTTGCCTTACCAAAGTCCACTATTAGAGACATTGCTGCTATCTGTGCCAAATTTTGGTGAAAGAACGGTGGGGAAATGCTGCTGGTGTTCATTGGAAAAAGTGGTCTCTAATCACTTTACCTAAACTTCTTGGTGGCCTTGGCTTTCATGATTTGCAACTGTTCAATGATGCATTGATACTCAAACAACTATGGAGAGTTGCTACATTCCCTAATTTATTGGTTAGTAAATTCTTAGAAGGCAAGTACTTTCCATCTGGGTGCATTTTCCAAGCTACTGCCAGGCAAAATGCTTCTTGGTTATGGTCCACTTGGATGGTTATCAAAGAGAGGTACAACTACTGCTTTCAGATCAGAATTGGTGATGGCCTTACTACTCACATCTGGCAAGACCCCTGAACTGGCTCCACCATTCTCAATAGACCTCTTAGTTCAGACAGCTTCAATGATAACATCAAATGGGTTTGGCAACTCATGGAAACTGGTGGTAGACATTGGAATGGCCCTTTGATCAGACAACTCTTTAATGCAGAAGACAATGCAAAAATCTTATGTATTAAAACTCTGGACCCTCATATGAAAGACAGATGGGTTTGGAATAATGAGGCAAGAGAGGAGTTTACAGTTGCCAAAGCATATTCAAAGCTGGTGGAAGATAAATTCAGAAATCTTGATGTGGCAGAAGGCAGCTCATCTGGGCAAGCACAAAGAAGAGTCAGGACTAGAACTTGGAAGGTCAATGTGAAAGGCAAATTGAAGCACTTTCTATGGAAATGTTTCTCTGTTGCCTTACCTGTCAAAGAGGCACTCAGAAGAAGAGGGCTTTTTGTAGATGCTATCTGCCAGTCATGTGGTGAAAATACTGAGTCTGTTGAACACATTTTTTTCCACTGCAAGAAAGCCAAAGAAGTCTGAAAACTCTCCCTTATTCATTGGGACATTGCCACTGACAATTCAACAAAGTTCAGGATATGGTGGCATGATGTGTGCTCTGTAAATGAGCTTGACGTTTCTGAGGCTAGAATAGAGCTTACCACATATATCTTGTGGTGGCTTTGGAAAGCCAGAAACCTTTGCTCTTTAAGAAGGAATGGCTGCCAACACCTTGTATAGTTAAGCTTGCCAGGAATGATTGGCAGGAGTTTGCTAAGAGAAAGAAATCCAGACTGTGAGAATATGAAGTGTGCCCAGGTTCTTTGGTTCAGTGGGTGCTTCTGTTCAAGCAGACTGGGAGTTGTTTTGTGGTTGTCTTAGTTCTCCTTGGTCGGGTTTCTGTTGCTGTTAAGTTAGTTATTTGTTGTGCTTTGTGTTTGATTTGTGATGACTGTATTGTGTTGCTTGTGTTTGTATGGATGGGTTCACTGCAGTGTTAAGGGTTACAAATTTATCTTTGGCCTTAGCATGTGCTTTGAGTTCATCTTGTGTTTTCTTTTGTTTTCTAGTTTGGTTTTATCTAGAGCACCTAGTTGTTGGTGTCTCTCTTGTATTGGTTCCAGTTGGATCCCGGGTTGTATCTTTGTACATTCAGTACTATACACTGATCTATCTTTTCGGAAAAAAAAATGGATTCCAACAGAAATTCTAACGAAAATATTCCGTTGGAATGAGTTTTTCATTAGAATTTGTACGATAACAAACTGTTGGAAAAATGGACGTTCGAATCATCAAATTCCAACTAAAACGAAAAACTCAATCCAACGGAAGCTATACCATTGTAATATCAAATGGAATTTTCATTGAAATATATTACTATTAGATTATTCATTGAAATATGATATTTTTTTTTGGTAGCGTATCAAGCTTTTCGATTCTAACACTCCTATGAGGTGAGGTTTTCTTTAAGCTCGGCAAGTACCGAAGATCTGTCAAAATTTTATTTCCAAGTCATTTTTATTTTATTTTTTATTTTTTTTATTTTTTTTTAAACGATAGAAGGTATATTCTCGACAACAGAAAATACATCGTTTGTACAATCCGAGGGTCAACTGACCAACAAAAGCCTATCCTGGCAAATACAAACCCAGCTAAAGCAAATCCAATATCTACAAACAAAATAACCCTATTAGAGTTTAAAGCTAGCTAATGGCAATATCTAACCTATTGATCCCATAGCTAAACTCCAAACTCTTAGCAGCAAAAAAAAGCTCTTCCACTGCACGGTCTGGCCTAGAAGAACTCCTATCAAAAGCAAGAGCAAAACAAAGCCCTTCCAGAAAACTAAATCAAAACAAAACAAAATAAGGCTAATACATATTAACATCAAAAGCCACAAAAACACTGAAAATATTAACTATCCAGTAAAGATCCGGTCATATTCTCTACAATCATTCCCTGCAATGTTTACCATTGCTCTGTCATCTATCCATTCTCCTTTAAAGACCCACAAGTTTCTTGCCTTCCACAACCACCAGAGTATGTAGGTAGAGAGTTGGATTCTTGCTTCTGATGTTGCGGTTTTGTTACTGCTGCATACACAGGACCACCGTGTTTTGAAACTGTCAGTTTGATTACTCAAGCCTTCCCAAGAGACCTGTGAGAGCTTCCAAATCCTTCTTGCTCTACTACATTCAAAGAAAAGATGCTCTATTGTCTCAGGGTGTTCTCCACAACTTTTGCAGATGCAATCAATTTCCATACCTCTCTTCACTAAGTTGCAGCTCACAGACAGAGTATCAGTTAGACATCGCCAGAGAAAATGCTTTAGCTTGCCTTTTACCTTGAGGTTCCAGCTTCTTTTTCTGGTAGTCATTTGCAATTTTTGTCCTCTGCTGCATTCTGCATAGTCTAGTATGTTCCATTTCTCGGCCACAAGTTTAGTATATGTAGAAGAAACAGAGAAAGCCCCATTTGTTCCACTATCCCATACAAGCCTGTCTGGTGTTGATGGCTCCAGCCCTCTGATATGAAGGATTGTCTGTGCTTCTGCCTCATTGAAAGTATCCTTTACCAGCTGTGTCCCAATGTCTGCCTGTGTGATCTATCAAATCTTTCACCCAAATGAAATTGTTGTTGGCAGCTGAGGGTGTTGAGGAGAGCTTGAAGCCTGGTAGGGTTGAGATCCATGGGTAACCCCAGATTTTAACTGATTTGCCATCTCTAATGTCATACCTTGCCCTCGACTTTAATGAATCCCTCACCTCAATCCAGCTATTCCACAACCATGAACCATTTTTCTTCTTCTTAACTGTGAAAAAGCTTTCCTGAGGGAAGTATTTAGTCTTAAGAACTTTGCTAAGTAACATTAGATCTTGTGAGGATCCTCCATAGCTGTTTGGCAATGAGTGCTCTGTTGAACAAAAAGATGTCTTTGAAACCTAGTCCACCCTTAACTTTAGGAAGTGTAAGGTAACGCCATGGCTTCCAATGAATACCTCTGCATTGTTTAGTTTCTTTCTTCCACCAGAAATTTGCAAAAGTCTGAGAGATCTTGTGGCATAGAGTTTTGGGAATCAGAAAGCATGACATTGCATAGTGTGGGAGGGCTGAGAGAACTGATTTGAGCATTATTTCTTTTCCTGCAAGAGAGAGGTATCTGTTTTTCCAAGATGCAACTTTAGCAATGACATTATCCTGTATGAATTGAAAGGTTTGTATCTTTGATTGACCTATTCCCAGTGGCAGCCCCAAATACTTCACAGATTGATGACAAGAAATACCAAGTAAAATACCACATATTTGGTTCTTAAGGTGGGCAGGTGTGCTTTTACTGAAAAAGATAGAGGATTTTTGGAGATTGATCTGCTGACCTGAGCATTGTTTGTACCTATCTAGAATGTTGAGAATCAGATAGGCTTGATGAATATCTGCTTGTGCAAAGACCAGTGTGTCATCAGCAAAAAATAAGTGGGTTAAGGTAGGACCATTTCTACAAAGCTTGATTCCTTTGAAATTACCTGAAAGACACTCAGTTTTAATAAGATGAGAGAGGATCTCTGATATCAAAATGAAAATATAAGGGGACAGTGGGTCCCCTTGTCTGATGCCTCTAGAGGGTTTTACAAATCCCTGAGGAGTGCCATTCAAGTTAAAAGAGAAGGTAGGTGAGGAAATGCAAGCTATGATCCATTTGACAAATGTAGCATGGAAACCCATTTGGATTAATGTATACTGGACACAATTCCATTCAATCCTGTCAAATGCTTTAGACATGTCTAATTTAAGAGCCATATAACAAGTATTCCCCTGTCTATGACCATTCAGAAATGTGATCGCCTCTTGGGCTACTATGAAATTGAATAAGATTTGTCTATCTTTCACAAATGCAGCTTGATTTTCAGATATACAGGCAGATAAGCAAGGCTGAAGTCTTGTGGCTATGATTTTTGATATGATTTTATAAGTGGTGCCACAAAGACTGATGGGCCTAAAGTGGAAAACTCTTTCAGGGTTAGGGATTTTTGGTATGAGTGTGATGAGTGTGTGATTCAGACTTTTCAAAATTTGGCCAGATTCAAAGAAGCTCAGAACAGCAGAATAAAGGTCACATTTGATAATATCCCAGAACTTTTGAAAGAAGAAAGAAGTCATACCATCCATTCCAGGTGCTTTGTTGGGGTTGATAGAGAATAGAGCCTGTTTGACTTCTTCCACCTCTACTATTGCTATCAGCTCTTTATTTTGCCCCTATGTGATTGATGCTGGCAAGTTGTGTATGAGGTCCACTCTTGGGTTTGAAAGTTCTGATGTAAAGAGCTCTTTGTAGAAGGATTCAACACACTCAGCTATGTCGTTCTGTTGGTCACACACAGAGTTGTCATCCTTCAGAAGTCTGGTAATGGCATTTCTCTTCTTTCTCTGAATAGTGCAAGCATGAAAAAATTTGTATTTTTGTCTCCTTCTTTTATCCAAGAGATTCTGGATTTTTGCTGCCAAAATTTTTATTCTTCTTTGTGCACTTCTTCTAACTGCTTTGTTAGAGAATCCCAGAGATGTCAGTCTTTAAGTCCTCCCAAATTCCTGAGCTCTGTGAGTTGGTCATTCAGGCTTGCTATTTTCTTAATTGTATCAGCTCTGAAACCACTACTCCATTTGAGTAGAGCCACTCTTGTCATCTTGATTTTTGACAGAAAACAAAACATAGGAGTCCCAGTGGTAATGGTTTTCCATGTCTGCTCAACTGTCTCATGGAGTCCTTGTTTCCCTAACCAACTCTTATTGAAATAGAACCTTTTCATATTCTGAGTGTGGCTAGGATTAAGGTTGAGCAAAAGCAGACTGTGATTTGATGAACTTCTGAAGACATTGAGGATTTCTGCATTTAGGTAAAGGCTTGAACATTGGAGGGACCCAAAGATTTTGTCAATTTTTTCTTCCACAAATCCCTCTTCAATCCTGTTGTTACCCCAAGTAAAAGCATATCCCTGCCATTTAAACTCTTGCATCCCCATATTGCCACAAATTCCTCGAATGGCTGTATAGAACTGTCTGCTCTGATTCTCCCACCTCTTTTTTCCTCCTTGCATAGTATATCATTCCAATCTCCCCCTAGAAACCAAGTTTGACCCCATTTACTCTTTTCCCTCTCTAGACATTCCCATTGGAGTTTCCTCTCTCTCTGATCTGTACTTAAATACACAAATATACCCCAGACAAAACAGGCCTTTGTTGGATCCCAAAATTCTACTTGGATATAGAAACTGAGCTTAATGATCTGTTTGATAGAAACAGAGTCACTCCAAAAAACAGCTAAACCCCCACTTCTACCATGAGGTTCTACTGAGGACCAATTACCAGCTATACCCATAGATCTACTAACTGTATTTACAAAGGCATTTTTTCTTTGTTTCTGATACAAAAACCAAAATTGGGTGGTGGAGCTTCCACATCTCCTTAAGTTGGGAAATTGTAGAGGGCCCACCCAGCCCTCTACAATTCCACATGATAACATTCATTGATCCATGTGGGGCCATTTCAGGCTGGCCTCCCTCACCTCTACCTCTTGTAACTCTGATTTTTGCTTCTTGGACTGATGAAGTTCCTCCAGTGGCTGCTCTGGTTCATGAGTATTCAGTTGTCTTCTCCCTCTAATTGGTTTAGTCTCAGAGGAATCTGTGACTAGTGTCGTCTTTGTTTGCCCTTTCCTTTTCCAGCTTCTCTTCACAGTTGGGCTTTCCTATAATGGTGGATCATCATGCCTTATAAGGTTCTCTGTTATTTCAGGCAATGTAGGATTGGAGTGGCAAGGTTGTGTTGGAAGGGTTTTGAGTGTTGGAGGGTTTTGGAGTGAGGAATGTGGTATTGATGATTGATTTGACATGTGTTCAATTTTCATTTGGACTGGCAAGATTTGTTTGGAGTTTGCTAGCAAAGAATTGGGTTTAGGAATTTCTGGAAGTGCTTGTGTGAGAGTTTGAGGGGTATTTGTAGGTTGAAGGGTTTTTGTAGGTTGTGAACTGGTTGAAGGGAAGTGATTGGGTTTTTTTGTAACTGTGTTTGTGTGGGAGGGTGTGGCTACCGAGATAGGCTGTGGTTGTGGCACAGGGTTGTTGCTGGTTTCAGAAGAAGGTTTGTTACTGGTGTTATAATTATTAGGGGAATCTGAGTTTCCATATGAGTTGTATTGAGCAGCAAAAGGGACATAGGTATCTGGGGCTCGTATCCATTCTCCGAACATGCCTTTCAATAGTTTGCCTGAAGCAATGTCAGAAGTTCTTTGTTCACAAGTTCGATCCAAGTGCCCCACCAGGCCACAGTAATAGCATACATTTGCCAATTTTTCATATTTGAAGTCGACAATGATTTTCTTATTCCCCAATTGAATACTAGCGCACCTCATTAAGGGTTGAGTGATATCCACTGATGCCAGAATTCTTATGCATTTCCCTGCTAGCAATCCTCCTTGGGGTATAGAAATGTTGCTAGTTTTATTGAAGACCTTACCTATTTTCATTCCCACGTCTTCCGTAATCCAATTGATTGGAATATTCCAGATTTGCACCCAGGTGTCCATTTCATTGAAAGTAGGATGCTCTGCAGTGATATCCTCCTCCCAATCACGCAAAATGAGTGCTTGATTTTCAAAGCTCCATCCAATTCGTTTTTCTACTTTCTGCTTGTCTTTCATTTCAGAAAATAGGAATTGAAAGAAATTGGGACTGAGTTCCCTGATCCCTACCGATCCTTTAATTTGCCATATTTGAGTGGTTGTTCGCCTTAGACCGGCTAGATGCGCTTTCCGCTGTCCTATGATTTTGCCAACGAGACTCTTTTTGCATTTCTCCGCACTGAGTTGAACATCAATCGAATCGAGTGGGATGACATTAGCTTCTTTAGCTGATAAATGAAATGCACCCAGTTGGTGCACTATATCTTCTTCTTCATCCATAGAAACTGGTGCAATAGTAGTAGGTGACGAGCCCGGAGCCCTATTCTGCATAAAAAGCCCCAAACAAGACAAACAAAGAAACCCTAGTTGATGGATAACAAAATAAGAAAGGAATAGCAGGGGAAAGAGATTACAAAAGGTGCAGCACTATCTTATCTGATGGTATGCCTCATTCAAGGGAAGAAAAGCTGCAAATACAGGAATTTGGAGCTCGTCGAAGAGGAATACGTGCTCCCATGGAGAGAAGATTTCATAATATAACTTTATTTATATTTATTACTATAATTATTATTATTATTACTATTATTATATTGTTGTTATTATTATTATTATATCAACTACGGTTTTTTATTTAGCAACTACTAATTTAAATTAGTCGATTTTTAAATAAATCTACCAGACATACTCATCGCTCACCATTTTTTTCTTAAAGAAGAAAATA
>BKCP01008292.1:4064552-4095824 GCA_008636005.1 Striga asiatica
AAAAATAAAAGCTCGTGAAATAAAAATAGTGATGTGGATATTGTATTGCAATTGGAACAAATTTGCATTTTTTTTTTCTCTTACCCAAATCCTTGTAATAAGGTTATATGGATGAAGGATCAACTGAAGTTTTGATATTTATTTGACAGAGTTGACACGGGCTCCGGAAAAATAAAGGTCGGGGACACAGTAAAAGATATTTAAAACATCATATAGTTTTGTAGTATATAGTATCGCCTCAATATGATATATTAAGGATGCAAAGAGGGGAAATAACGTGGCAAAAATAATTTTTTGTTTATTCATATGAAACATATAAAGAGGATTACAATAAATAATAATAACTTAAACGTGCTTAGGATTCATACCTATGAAAGCCTACATAAAATTGTTTCATCGAAAATTACAATATCCGGCCTGCTGGTAGATGTTATGAATGTGGCTGGAATTGAAGGGGAAGGACCGGAATTGGAGAAGAGGCGTGGAATTGTAGAAAGTAAAATGGGGATCTTGGCAAAGACGATGAAGGCTAGGGATTTGAAGATGGAGATTAATTTGTTTGGCGAGATTAATGATATGGCAAATGCAATGGACATTTGGGCTTATTGGGCCTAGTTAGTTAATTATTTAAGCAAATTAGTAATTGAGTAGATTTAATTTATGAGTGGGAAAGAGATGAATGTAAATGGCCCATAGTATGGCCCAATGTATTAACAAGCCCATGAATTATTCTGCTTAAATGAAAGATGCCTCATTATGAGGTAACAAGTTTGACAGTTACAAATCCTTTTCTCTCTCCTAAATTCTCTCTCTCCTCATCTCACTCTCTCTCACTTTCTTATTTTTCACTCTAAAATTATAGAAATTGATCTCCAAAATTATCCAAAAACGGCATAACGCCTGCAACCTTAACAATTGGTAATCAGAGCNACTGCAAACAGAGACATTAAAAGAGAAGGTTGAACTTAAATTGGAAGAATAAATGGCAAGTATGAATACAAAAGTAAGGGATCATCTCAACAACATAACTAGCACCATGAATAGCAAGTATGAACACCTTGCTAATGTCCTCGCAGCCATTCAACTACAACTGCTAAACCCTGAGAAGAGACCATATGAGGAAGAATTCATACTGGGTGATAGATTTCATCAATTTGGAGGAGAGGGCAGCCACTCCAAATTTCAGCAATCCAGCAGAACTAGGTTTCTAGAAAATCCATCTCCTAACATAATCAGCCCCCTACCTAAAGTGGATTTTTTAAGATTTGATGACCGTAATCCTAGGGATTGGATCCTAAAATGTAATGGGTATATCAAGCTGATACCTAACAGGCCAACCTACATACCACACCTAGTTGCTAAGAAGGTAGAAAGTAATAGCACAGTCCAGAACAAAACCCCCACAACAACCTAACCCAGAATCCATACTAAGTTGCTCACAGCTAGTGATATGGCAGCAAGAAGAGAAAAAAGACCGTGTTATAACTGTGATGAGAAATTTACCTTTGGACATATGTGCAAACAGAGGGTTAATTTCATGATCATGACTGAGGATGAAAGCTGACCTATATGCAGACTCAAGATGAAGTAGATGAGGAATTAACTGAACCAATCAAGATGGAAGAAATACATATGTCCCTTAATACCATCACATGAGAAAGTGGGTTAACTACAATGAGGTTGTGTGAGAAAAAGAAGGAACATCAATTGCATGTGTTGGTTGATTCAGGCAACACATTAAGCTTTATAAGGGAGAAGACAACTAGAGAACTAGGTTGTGACTTGGCACCTGCCAAGCCATTGTTGGTTAAGGTGACAAATGGGCAGAGAATGGTAAGTTCACAAGTGGTGGATAAGTTTGAGTGGGACACGCAGAATGGTAAGACATTGTTGGTGTATGTCCATTCACAAAATAAAATACGAGAAAACTTGAATAATACACTCAACCCAAATACTTAAATATGCAAATTAACTCACAAAATAATACAAGATTTCTCACGTATCAAGACTCCCTCTCCTTTTGTATGATCACCTATACAACTACTCTTCCGACCACAAATTCCTTATGGATTTTCTAACTTGAATCTCTCAAGTTAATCTAAGTGATCCTCCCGAACAATTAGTTCAACAGAACAAAATAATCGCTCTATATGATCAAGAACACCCTCTCGATTCACCACTCAATAAAATAAAAACAAATTTATAAAATGAGAATTAGACAAACAAGAATCACTCGCAGCACTCGTGTTTTCTTCACAACAATCAAAGATAACTATACGCAGTCAACTTCTTCGTCCGCGTCCCAATGCTTTCATATCATGCTCACATATGGTATTTCCAAACTGCCTTTGCTGTCAAGCCACACTCCACAAGGTATGTTCTTGATTGATTCTACCGCCATCAGTTATGGAATGTTTTACTATGCGGCTGACTCCATTCACAAGGTAAGTGCATCTGGTACATATTTCCTTAATCCTGCACAAATAAAATTTATATTAGTTAATTTCAAATAACTAATATTAAGGAACTAATTAAGATAATGTAAAACACACTTCCCTTAAACATTCCTTCCTGCAGACTTGTACGATGAAGGTTCTTCGCCTCATTTGACGTTTATCGATTGAATACCAAAACTCAAGTAACTACATCGTGGTTGATAATTTATTATCCTTTTGGAATTATGTGTTTTATTTTGAAAGATGAAATTAAGTTTGTCTAGTCTTATTTAGATTAATCACCTAGTTTAAAATTTTCATCTCTATAGCTAGAATTAAACATTCAATCCATAATTGTTGTTGTGTTCAATTCGTAAGTAGCAACCAAAAGCTGTTAACTGTCGGGGATCACATGGCCTAATTAAGCGAACCGCGCGGTTGTGTTTACTACTTAGACTAGCATATTTTTCTAGATCTTAAAGCGACTGTTACATTAAATCTAGAGAGCGTGTTCTAGACTGTCCCATAAGTCAGGTTTAATCAAAGAGCGTCTCCCGATTAAATGAAAAGTAAGGAAAAATTCGAGTAGCAGAGTGTGTTGCTATTTAGGGCTAGTAAATCCATAAGATAAAGAAGTTTGATACAAGAATAGATTAGATGAGTCAGTACCGTGGACTAGAAGCTTCCTTATTGATTTAATCAATCATTTTTTATTTACTTTACTTAATTTTATTTAATTTTCCGTAATTCTTAGTAGTTAATAAATTTTTTCCAAATTCTCTCTGCCCTTTATTATTAGTTTTGTAATTTTCAATTAAAGAAAAATAATTGCAATTCAATTCCACACTTCCTGCGGGTTTGACCCTGACCACTACTGCTAGTCGGTAGAGGTTAATTAAGAGAAATATAAATTTATAATTTGTCGCGTTGCGACGCTCGGACAATTATAAAGATGGTTTTGTTCTTCCCGTGCACCTTTCCTCCAAGCTCCAGTTGGCACACGTCTTCACAAGCAAGGCTCGTCTTCTTTTGTCTAAGTTGAGCATGTTCTTCAGGGAGGCTGTTGGAATGGACGATTCATCATCATCATTATTTTTCATTCACATGTTTCATTTTATATTTGTGTTATTTTAGTTGCAGTGTTGTTGTTTCTTTTCTTTATTTTTCACCCTCGCTTCTTTTATTCTAAATCGAGACTTTGTTAAGTAATGCGACATCGTTTTATCCATAGTTGTAGACTATAGAGAGCGACGTCGTTTTAGGGAGTTTTAGCATGAGCCTTGTATATAAAGGCTCGTCCTTTATGCATGTAATAGTACAGAGCCCGTGCGATGCACGGGGTGCACAATTTTAAGACTATTTATGCAGACTTATAATTATAAACATGAATAAAGAAAAATGTATGGATATATATAGTACGTGACCCGTGCGAAGCACGAGATATATTTATTTGAAAAATATTATATTATAAGATGTAATATTCAATAAAAGTTTATAATACGCAAGAAAATTGTACAATGTTCAATAAAAGTTTTATAATATTCAAGTGGAGTCTTAAAGTCTCTTGTACATTAAGACTACTGACAAAATAATATTTTAATCATTGAGTTTCATTTCCTTGTAGCCAAATTGTGAATGTGAAATAAGGAGTACAACAAATCGATATATAGATGACTTGCTTTTTTCATTGTAGTTTTTTTTCTTTTTTTTTTTATAATGAATTTAAAGATATTCTAAAATATAGCAAAAATTAATTTTTTTTATTACAATTAGGAATTTTAATAAATATAAACTCTCAATCTATGATGTTAATCAACGTTTAAGTCTAAAAAATTAGGAATTTTTACCTCTTTTAATCAACGTTTAAGTCTAAAAAAAATAGAGTTATTATAAGATTTTTTTCTACATCTTTTAAAACATTAAATATGAGCATGTTAGGGCTAGCTTGTAAAATAATTAATATATTATCTCATTAAAACATTTATACTAATAAAAATTTAATTTTAGCATATAAATTTATCCCTTGATATAAGAGAAAGTAACAGTTTTACTTATTGTTGTTCACCATATAATATTTATTTATTATTTTAATATATAATAAAAAAGAAATATTGTTAAATAGTGTAGTAGAATTGTTATAAAATTATATGATTTTTGTTTTACAATATGGATTTAATATTTTTTATGATTTGATAATATAAACAAATCCATACTTAACTTTGACAAATAAAACAAATAAATACTTTAGTAAGTATTTAATGTATATAGTAAATAGGAATATATTTGGTATAATCAAATACCAAATATAATCAAATAAGTCAAAGTGTACATTTTTGTTTGGTATTTGACTTTTTTTTTATTATTAAAATCTTTTTATTGTACTTACCTTTTTAAAATAAAATAAATAAATAAATCAATTAAATAAATAAAATATTATAATACCAAAATAGTAATGACATTTAATGCAGTTGACTTTTCTGGATAGTAAATGTAGTAAATAGAACTAGTAATAACCCGTGCGATGCACAGGATGGTATATTTCTATACATTTTTAAATAATAAATATAAAAACTTGTTATATTTGTAACAAAAGTAAACACGTTGGACGCAAACTATAATTCATAAATTATTTAAAACTTCTTTGCACACAACGTTTTTTGTTTGATTTGGCGTTGAGTCATCGTCACCACAAACTAAAATTTTCAAACCACTTCGGTTGGTGACACGGGATACAACAACGTATAACTGTCCATGGCTGAAGACATGCTTCTTAAGAAATAAACCAACATGCGATAACGATTGTCCCTGGCTCTTGTTGATAGTCATGCGTACGATACCATAATAGGAAATTGATGCCTCTGGAACTTGAAAGGAATTCAAACATCGGAAGAAGTAATAGCCATTTTAGGAAGCAACACCTTCTCGCCTGCGTGATCCCCAGTTAGTATCTTACACTCGATAACATGAGTGGAGAGTTTTGTGACAACCAACCGCGTCCCATTGCATAGGCACATAGAATAATCCATGTTACGCAACAACATGACGGGAGTTCCAATCTTCAAATGCAATTGATGATTTGGAATTCCAGAACATTTGATACTATTTAAGAATTCAGACGTGTGGATATCAGACAGAAAATCGTCATTAAAGTCGGACTTGCAAGTATTATCAGAACTTAAGTACATCTGACCGTCAGATAAATTCAACGATGTCATGTACTCATTGATAGACTCAACAACATCTAGCGTAGGGGCTAATATTGCCTTGTCCTTTAAATAACTGGGATCATCGGTTGCCTGCTTAAACATTGGATACGTGATCTCTACAATTTGGGCAATCGGATCATCAGAGGGCCCAAGCATTATATCCTCAGGTATGTCTATCATTGCACAACCATCATTATATCCTCAGGTATGTCGATCTTACTGGCTCCTTTAATAGCGTCTTTTAAAATAAATATGATTTGACAATGAAAGAAACAAATAAAAAAGATTACATTGATTTGGATGGATGTTGTTTCTGTCCTTGTTTCTACTGCCAAAATTATGTTTTTTCAAAATTCAAAACGAAAAACGTAGATGAAAAAAATATTTTAATAGGGCTGAAAATTAATCTAACATATTTATCAAATTTACCATTTAAGATCAAATGAATTCGAGTGTAGAGATCCAGTTGAATTTGTAATTAGGAAAATAGTTGATGAAATAAATATGGCCATGATATATGGACGTAATATTATTGCATGGATATTGGATCCAAACAATCTTTAAGGATAATATAACATTTTTATACATTAATATTTAATAGATAGATATATAATTCTGAAAATTTTAATGATGATTATATTTGACAAATGAACTAAACAAATTATACTTGAAACATGTGTGAATATGCCAGTTCATGGATAACTCCATACACAAATTCGATGCCATTACTACACAAACCATAAACATGCATCCATATCAATTATGGAAAAATAGGAAATTGAAGGAAATTACTAACTACATAAAATAAAAAGAAAACTTACATATATTCCCAAACTGGGTTCAAGGTTCTTCAAAGCAAAAAAAAAAAAAGTTGAAAAATAAAATCTCATGATCTAAATAAAAGAATTAGTAGTTCTTCAGGCACATCATAAAGCATGTAAGGTAGAAGGGTCATAGTTTCGATTATATACATTACAATTAATGAAATGACCTTGGCCTGAGGAAATTAACACATACTTCAGCAATTTACAAAAGATTACTCTACAATGCCATGGAATAAACTTGCAAATACCAAGTTATTCAGGTTCCCGACCTCTTAACTTACTGATTACAGTGGTTCCAAATGGCCCTTTTCGGATATCACGAGCTATTTGTTTTCATAAGTGACATTACTTAGTTTCATATTAGAATTGTTGCCTTTCGCCCTCTACCTGTGCAAACTTGAGGCTTATGTCCAAATATCTCTCTTGCATTTCCTTTAAGTCCTCTTTCATTGATTTATTGACCTCTTTCAGCAATGCCATTTAGTTGTTTAATTCTTCAATGTGTTCTGCAGTTTTCGTGGAACCATAGCTGAAATATCACAAGTGCTTTGGACGTCACATTGGATTATATATATACATATATATATTTATATTTATATTTATTATCATATGCGACTTTAATTATAATGGAATATAAAACGCACCTTTTTTTGTTGGATATCATGCTCGTGATACTTGGATTTTTGTCTCCTTATCCCTAAAAAGTCAGCGAAACAAAAAGAAGTTTTTCCAGCAAGTAGATATTATTAATGCAAACATTTTAGCTGTGGTTAAAAATCACAAAAACTCCAACTATATGAACCTTTCCGACTTCATGACCAATGCTTTGGTAGTATTGTAATCTTTCCTCCAACTCTTCTATTTTGTAATGAAGATCCTTTTTAGTTGTGTAGAAATGTAATTACTGAGTTTTGAAGATCAATTTCCTTTGATTTGACTTGACCTTGTTGAGCACAAAAATGAAAAATTAGCTTCAAGTTCTGCATCAAATATTTGGAAAAAAGGTCTACATGCTAAAATTTTATCTGAAGATGTATCTGATTCCTAAGTTTTTTCCAGTTTTCGTCATTCTCGGAATTAAGTTCTTCAATAGAAAGACTCAATTTTGAACCACCCAAAAAAAAATTCCGGCCACAGATCCAATTCAATTTTGCAGATAATAAAATTGAAACGGCAACAGGAAAATATGGGATGAAAGTTCCAAAAACCTTCCTCAAATCTGGCTATAAGAAAAGGATCACATAAGCAAACAAACTTGAAATAAAAATTGAAAATCTGAAACTAAATTTCATAATTCTTTGCGATTGCATTCGGTAAAGACTCAAAGTTTCTTCACTTCTTGATTTTCTCCTGCTAAAAATATGAATAAAATTTATAAGCCCTTCAAATATGTGATTGGAAACATAAAAGATATCAATCAGATATGTGATTGGAAACATAAAAGATACCAAAATTGAGTAACATTCATAATGCGAAAGAAAAAAAGAAGCATGGTAAAAGATAATAGAAATCATGGTTATGGAGAGGCCAACTTTGTGGCAGATTACTTGGCTTCTTTGGCGGCCAAGGGTCCGGATGGTCTTCAAAAGTTGGCGAGCCCCCCGCCGGGAGCGTTTGGTTACACCATGATAGGGTTGGCGTGTCCTATCCTGATCGGTTCTAGCTTAGGCTCTGCGTAGCCTCCATTTCTTGCACACACACAAAAAAAAAAAGGTAATAGAAATCTAGCTATTACTCTCTCTTTGGTCAACAAAATCGATTATTAAAAAAATCAACCTTTTTAATGTCTTTCCAGTTAGCAAGGATAAAATAGCAAGTTTCATGGCTGCATTGAAGTTAAATTGTTTGTAATTTTCTTCACAGATGTCCAAAAGAAAACAAAACAATAGGAACACAAAAGCTTGGTGGCCATCCATGTATTTCTAACAGCAATAAGTATATCATTCAGTCCCAATCAATCCTTAAGGCTTTTGAAAGCCTAAAGCTATTTTCCTTAATTTTCACTCAAATCAATGAAATAGATAAACAATGTTAAGAAGGAAAATGACATACAACTGCGCATAACCTTGAAGACCAATATTCAGAGCTCTGTCATATAACTTATGGATTAGCCTTTGAGATATGAACTTGGAACCAATCTGGATCATAGAAATAAAAGACCAAAAAATCGATAAACATACAAAAGAAGGGCAAAAGAAGAAAATATTGGCCATGAGAAAATTCAAATAATATTGATGAAATCTCCAAACCATCTAAAGCAATAATGAATCAGATGAAGCAGATGATAGCTTATGGGTGTAGCCATGGTGCTCCACATTGTCGCCCTGAATTTGAGCTCCACTGTCAGCCATCAACGCCGCGTACATGGCCCCGAACTCCTCGGCGTCCACCTGATCATCCCCGTCGGTGTCAAACTTCCCAATCATCGCCCGAAGCTCCTCCTTTGGCACGCGGATCCCAGATTCTCCAGCGATTTGCCGAGCTCCTCCCGGCTAATCTTGATGTCGCCGTTCATCGATCGTGGAGATGTGAGCCCTAATTATCGAGAGATGTGGTTTGGATCTTGATCGTTTCAACCAATAATTCTGGAGAGATTTGAGAGATTTGGTTAATAGATAATCTGATATACCAAGAAAAACATCTTTTCTTTAAATATTAGGATTTGGAAATATTTTTGTGGGATTTTAACTAAAAAAATTTGAGGATAAATATGGATTGATTTTATGAAGGTAATTTAAAGCGCGTGAATGGACAAAATTAATTCCACAATTTTGCCAATTGAAGAGATTTCAATTGCGTGAAAATCTGTGGAATCAATTGCGTGAATATGGATTGCTAATTATTCACTATATAAACAACTACCATTTCGGATTTTAATGGCGTGCTCCCAAAAGAAAATGCCGGATTATAAATATATTCCCCAATTAGTAAGTCATAGTTTTGACTTAATTATTTTAGGTTTCCAAAAAAAAATTTAACATCAATCTTTTTAGATATATATAGATCTCCTTTTATATAAGTATAGATTGTATAATACGGAAATAGTAATGCAATAAATGTTGTTGACTTTTCGTTATACTAAATCTGGTAAATGGTATATCTTTTAATATAAGTATAGATTCAGAGATTTTTTATTGAATGAAAATATCTAGAAAATGTGCTCCATTTTTGCGCAACAAAATGCTTGAGATTTCACACCTACGGGCTGAAACACCACTTGGAATGTTTATTCTATTTGAATGAGTATTTAAGATTTCAAAAGGGTCTGGTGATTTATTTTATTTTGAGGTTTAATGGAAAAAAAATAAAAACAAAATACTAAGTTTTAGTTGTATTAAAAATCTCATTGAATTGAAATTAATNCAGCAAAGGTACGTCTTTTTCTCTCCTTTCTCTTCTTCATCTTTCTTTTCTCTCCTTCATCTTTTTTCTTCCTTTTTTTTTTCCCTGTTCGTAATGAAATCTAAACGTCATTTTATCGCCTTTCTCTTCTTCGTGTTTTTCTTTCCCAGTTTATAATGAAATTTGATTTGTCATTTTCTCGCCTTTATTCTTCAGTCGGCTTCATTTTTTTTTTTCGTGTTCAAATTTGTTTTGTGTTACGGGCTTATCTTAATTGAAAAGATATAAAAACAATAATTATTTTTGATAGATAGATTTTATTCATTCTGGTTTAAATTAATATGCTTCTTGATTTGGTTCTTATATTCATTTGATATGTTACATTTATCTCGTTGCGAATAAATAAACTCGTAGAAAATGATCATTTAATAGTTTCGAATGGAGTAATTCAATTTGATCTCTTTTTAGCAGCTATTAGTTACTAAAAAATTGTAATCAAAACTCGAATGTGCATTCCAGAAATATCAATGTGCTACTAATGAGGCCTTTGTAGCTTTTTTTTTTTTTTCAAAAACAAAAAATAAATTCTTTAATGAAATAATCTAATTATATTTCTCCGTCCGTCCACGATGTTATATCTAGCAAATATTGATTTAAATGTTTTTGTTGTTCTCAGGTTGGTAAAGTTAGTATCATGAAATGGCAGCCAGAAGAGGAACAGAATGTCCAACTTGGTAAAATCTACTGCTTCTTTCGCTTCATTTCCGCTAAAATTTACAAAAAAAATACCCCTACTTATTCAAATAACACACACACACACACACCAAAAAAAAAAATAAATAAATAAATAAACAAACTATTGAGGTAATTTGACTTGTCAAATATTTCTCCTCTCACACAGGAGGCCAAGGTCCAAACTAACCTCAGAGATCCAGCTCAATCTATGTGGAAAACTTTTCACTCTGGACAAGGTAAATAAAACCAACACACAATCTCAGAATTCACTCTTCCTAAACCCAAAATTCTGTTTAACCAAAAAAAGAAACACAGCTAACTTCCTCTGTCCAAAACTCAGGAGCTTATTTCCAACAAGTCCTCCAAAATATGGAAATTACTACAGAAAACTCCAGAGCCCGACCTCTCCATCCTCCTCCAAGACATCCCGGCCGACCACGAAACCATGGAGCTCGTCGCTCGATTCTGCCACGGCTTCGACATTTCCCTATCCACCCAAAACGTCATCAGGGTCGCATGCGTGGCCCATTACCTAGGCATGACCGACACCCACTGCCCCGACAACCTCTTCACCAGGGCCATCTCCTTCTTCCAGCACCACACACTCACTAGCTGGGAAAACTCCATCACGGCCCTCAAATCCGCCGAGCCCGTCCTCCAGCCCGCCCTCCAACTCGGCCTCGTAAACTACTGCGTCGAGTCCCTCATCTCAAAAGCCCTCGAAAACCCGCGCCTTTTAGGTGACCCCGTCAACGACTACTCCTCGCCGTTGACTTCCGAAGACGAAGACGATGACGGCCACCGCGAAGAAATCAGGCGACGACGCACGAGGAGAAAGCTTTTCAGCACCGAAGGTGCTGCTGCTGACCTGACCTCCCTCTCGTTGAGGCTGTATGCGCCGACGCTCCACGCGATGACTCAGCGAAAAGTCCCCCACGAGTACGTCGCCGCGAGCGTCTGCCAGTACGCGAGGACGTGGGTATTCGACGACGACGAGGCGAATGCGCGGAGTCGGGAGATAATCGAGACTCTGGTTTCTCTCCTGCCTGATAACGACGCGTATTCAGTAGTCCCTTGCGATTTCTTGTCCGAAATGCTGAGATTCGCGATCGCGCTCGACGCGAGCGAAGACTGCAGAAACAGTCTCGAAACGAGGATGGGAAAGCAGCTGGCGCGCGCGTCAGTGAAGGACCTCTTGATACCGAGCTTGGGTTACGCGCGGGACGAGAAGTACGACACGGAGTGTGTGCGGAGGATTCTGAAGAATTTCTACTGCGGCTACACAGGGGGCGACGCGTCGCCGCTGGGCTCGGTGTCTGAGCTCGTGGAGGAATTTCTGGCCGAGGTGGCGGGAGACATTGACCTACGGACGGGGACGTTTATGGAGATTGCTGACATGGCGGTGGCGGTGGCTATGGGGGCCCACAGGGGGTCGGACGGGATTTACAGGGCGGTGGACGTGTATCTGGAGAAGCACAGGCACCTGACAGAGACGGAGAGGGAGAAGGTTTGTAGGGTTGTGGAGTGGGGGAGGCTGTCTGCTGAGGCGTGCGAGCACGCGGCGAGGAACGAGAGGCTGCCTGTGAGAGTGGTGGTGCAGGTTTTGTTTGCGGTGCAGTTGAAGCTGAGGGAGGCGATACCGAGGGAGGTGGAGATGGAGAGGATGGGGAGTAAGGTGTCGGAGTTGGAGAGAGAGTGTCGGGTTATGAAGACGGAGATAGAGAGTGGGGGGAATGGGAATGGGAAGAGGAAGAGGATGAGTCTGTGGAGGGATGTGAAGAGGAGATTGGGGTGTGTTGGTAATAGTATGAGTGATTGCAATTGCCATGTCAAGAGGAAGAAGGTGCATCCTAGATAGAAGGGATTGGGTTTAAGATGCATGTCATCAGATTTTATTCTGGTTTTTTTACTTTTGGTTTGTTTTGTTTTGTTTATTCAGTTGTTGCTTTTGGGGAACACTTGTGTTCTCTTGTTAAAGAACCAAATTATCTCGTTTGGTGAGTTTGTTAATGTTATGTTTTGTTTGTTTTAAGTTTGAGAGTTTGGATATCGGATTCTATAGTGATTAGTGATAGACCTGGAATGTTCATTTTTTTTTTTAAATGATGATGTTTGACACGCATTTGAGCAAATATAGTTTTCTCTGGGGATAAGTAGAAGTTTAGTAGCAAATAATTACTTATGAGTGGCAATAAGCAAAGGTATGAGAGCTGTGCATTGAAAGAGAGGATTTACATCAAACATGTTGTATGAATGGCCTGTTAGTTGGAAAAGGTATTGGCCAATGTCAATAAATCAGAATGTTTTGACTAGTAATGGATGCATAAACAAACAAAAATCATTGTTTTAGTGTTAATGAGTTGTGGAAGTTTGCTGGAGAAGATGAGATTTGTTAAACTCTATAATGCAACATAAGTTCTACACAATAAAATTAATGAAATGTGATAAATGTGCAAGTCCAGATTTAGCTTACTAAGAAGGTAGAATGGCAAGCTATATATATACAGGCTTGATGGAATGTAGTGTGAAGATGATGAAGATTGTGTATCGTGGATTTGTGTTTTTGTGAACACCTGCACTAACATGGTTAACACAAGAGATTTGCGCTCGAAAGAGCGTTTAGTTATTTCTTATTGCTCAATGAAATCAAAGATGATTACATAGGCTATTTAAAGAAGAGAAATATTAGACCTATCAAGAAATAAATTCTAATCCTACAGAAAGTAAATATCTATGATCCTAGGAATTACCAAAATAATCAAACACCTATGCTAATTGGAAATAGAATTATAGTAAAAGCTAAACTAGGAATTTTGGCTAGCTTGCTCCTCAAGAATCGTCGGCCTTCGTTCCAGCATTTTCATCCCCTTCAAATAAATCTTTGTCCTTAAGGATAAAAGTCAAAAATTGAATACCCATATCGTGTATGTTTTACCATGTAGCCTCATCTTTCGGCAACTTGTCCCATTCGATCAAAACCTTCAAACAAAATCGACTCACCTTCTTCACTCGACGATAGTCTGACGCTCGAATAGGACGCACAATGAGTTCGTCCTCCGTATCTATTGTCGCTAGCCGCATTCCAACCTTGTGCGTGTCACCCAAGCTCTTTTTCAACTGTGACACATAGATGAACGGATGAATTTGGGACTCGGCCGGCTCAGAATGCTCCTCGCCGAATTTCTCCAATAAGTCTCGTATCTCATGATGATGTGACGGTTACAGCTTGGTCCCTTCAACTCCATCGTTTACGTTGATAGAAAAAAGTTGTCTGATAACATCCTTAAGAACTCCATTGTATATCTCGAGGGATTGTGCAATGTGCGCATTCGCATCCTTGGTCGGGAGTCTCCCAAACTGGTCTTGCAAGACCATTAAATAAGGTCAGGCGTCACTCAATATTGTTGTCAGCGATTCTCAGTCCATGGCTGATGAAGATGTGGTCATCGACCCCTCTGAGCCCGAGGACAAGACATGCTCGCGCCGTGCGAATAGGCGCGCAAAGGGTCGGACCGCGGGGGCTGTGCAAAAGAGGCTCGGGAAGTCTGCGCACGAGGGAATCGTGCGACGCGTAGACACGCGATAGGCGTGGATCGCGTAATGAGGCGCGCGGGAACGGGACGCGCGAGGCAGGGCCGCGCGAGGAACGACACGCGCGAGACAGCACGACGCAAGGATGACGATGAAGGCACGTTGGGAAATTCGCGACGGGTGGCTCGAGTGCGGTTTGACCACGCGAGAGGCGGATGGCGCAAAGGATTCGATCAGCGAAGCCGCGGGCAGGCGAAGGGTGCGAAGGGAAAGCATGCGCGAGAAGCGTCGAAGCACACGCGGGGCGCGGGCGGTGACGCGCGCGACTCGCAGGGGCAAACGAGCGCGAGTCCTCAACGAACTAGGAGTAGCGCCGTCTAGGGTTGGACCGAGCGACTTTGGGCGCAAGCAACTGGACGCGTGCGACGCGTGGGACGCGGGAGAAGGCCGAGACCTCGGAGGACAAGGACTAGCCGACGCGGCTAGGGTTTCGGCGAGGCGTGCGGCGCGAGAAGACCCGTGAAGTTCTAGATGGCCAAGGGCCGATTTCCTTAGCATAATTAGGATTATTAGTATGGTTAGGATTTCGAATAAAAGGCATGTGCTACTTAGATTTGGTAAGTCTTTACTTGTTAGATATTTTGTTACCTTAGGATTTTATTTATTTTCATGCATTAGGACTTCTAATTATTATAGGATTAGATCTAGTTTAGCCTCTATATATATTCCTGCTATTGTCATTCGAGATTAATTATTGAAAAATTAATTAAAAACCGAATATTTGTTTAAATTGTCTCATGAGTTTACTCCTGTGAGTTTACAAGCAAGCTTGTGTTAGAAATAGGACCAACATTCGATTTTCTATCACAAACCACGAAATACGAAGGCGTCGGCGCACGTATTAGCAACCTATCGGCGATTTAAGGCGCGAGTGTGCCGCTTATCTGCAATCGGGACACGCGATCTTCATCAATGGCCTTTTCCGTATACTTAGTTTGACCTCGATTGTAAAATTAGTAATGTTATTAGACTATCTAAAAGTTAGGCAGTCATATTTTTCAACTGATTATATTCTTTCGTATTCAAGTGTCATATTTTTCTAAAACAATATAATAAAAACATGACATTACAATATGTATTTTTTATAAGAAAAATATGATTGTCTTACTATTTTACGGTCAAACAACAAAATTATGCCTAAAAATAGATTATTGACACATTGAAATTGTGTCTAATGGATTATCATGACAAGAATTGATTATTAACACACAATTTCGAATAAAATACTAACAAATTAAATAGTATCAAACTATTTTTAATATAAAATTTTATGAAATAATTAATTATAAAATTAAATATATGTATATCTATAAACCATAATTTTTTTTTTTAAATNTTCTCTTTCTTGGTATCTGCATTTCCATTCTCTGATTGCAATGGCCCCAATGGCTGCCTGATACTGGCAACCCCCGTAAAAGAGAGAGAAAATATACAACGAGGTCAATAGAGAGAGGGAGAAAGAATGAAGGTGAGGTAAAAATTTTGAAAAAAATAAAAATTAAAAAATCTGATCTGATCAGGGTAGATATTAATCATGATTACAGCAAGCAACACCCTTCTCCTTTAAATCGTACTTGCACACGGACCCACACATACATATAGCGAGGGAAAAAATCGAAAATTGGGTAAAAATTGGGGGTCGACACTTGGTCGAGGTGGAGATTGAAAATCAATGGAGGAGGAGAAGGAAGGGGATATTAGGGTTCCGCTGGTCTTCACCGTGTTCTGCCTCAGCGTCACCGCCGGCGGGGTTTTCCTCGTAATCTACGTCTTCTTTCCAGGCTACTCCCAGGCGTGGTACCCAATCGCCGCCCTCGTCCTCATCGCCTCGCCCTGGATCTTTTGGCTCCTCACCTACATCTATGCCTGCATCAAGGGCTGCTTCTGCCGTGACGGAGGAGGTGCCGTCCCACACCAGATTTCAAGGCGGCAGACAACCAGGAACGGCTCATCTGCCACCGCAACCCAACGGGTCGGGTCGTCCAGGGAACCCGAGATGCCCTTGGCATATTCCGCTTAATCAATTATGTTGCTCATTCGTACATTCTTTAGGCCCGATGGGTAATTTATTTGATTTTGTTCTTCTGGCGATTGTTGTTGTTGAGGATGAATTGGCATTGTGATTGTACTATCTGTTAATTTGTTTTTTAGTTGAAAATAAATGTTGTCCCAGGAGGATTTTTTCTAATACATAACATAAGGCGAGTTGATATTGTGATGACTGCATATATTTTCATTTTTTGGATTTGTGTGTTCTGGGTATAATTAATGTTAATAGCTTTAAGTTATAGCTTATGTGAATATGAAAGATTGGGCAAAACTGCAACATCTTTTTGGCTCTCACAGATCATAATTATTGTAATAGAAGGTAGAACAGAGTTAGGTGCGTGAATCAAGTGAAAGAAATAACTACTCTGATTTTTCATATATATATTTACTTATTATTATTATGATCATCATCATCATCATCTCCGAATTAAACTAATTATTAGTAGAAATGTTTTGTAGTTAGGAATTAGTTGTTTGAAACGAAAACAGCGTGCAAGAATTCAAAAAAACAAAAAAAATCCACCAATCCACTCAACAGTTACCCATATATATAAATCTGCTGCGAGAACTACTGCTTCAGAAAAATGAATCAAATGGATTCAGACAGCGGCACCACCAGCAACACGCCCTCCAAAAGGTCACACATATATAATTAATTTCTTTTCCCTTAACCTGTTTCTAATTTTTCTATTTTCCAGATTGGTCGGAAAAGTGGCAGTGGTGACCGGAGGCGCTCGAGGTATCGGCGCAGCCACCGCCCGCGCCCTCGCCGCGAGCGGGGCCCACGTCGTGATCGCGGACGTCCTCGACAAACCCGGGTCTGACCTCGCCGCCTCCATCGACGGCCGCTACTCTCACTGCGACGTCTCCGTCGAGCGCGACGTGGAGCGCGCGGTCCGCATGGCGCTCGACTGGAAAGGCCGGCTGGACATCATGTTCAACAACGCGGGCGTGGCGGGGCCCGACGGCAGCATCACGGCCCTCGAGACCGACCAGCTGGCGTCCCTGCTGGCCGTGAACCTCCACGGGGTCGTGCACGGGATCAAGCACGCCGCGCGGGCCATGATCGAGGGCGAGAACAAAGGGACCATCATATGCACGTCGAGCTCGGCAGCCGTCATGGGTGGGCTGGCGGGCCACGCGTACACGATGTCCAAGGGGGCTATACTGGCCCTGGCGAGGAGCACGGCCTGCGAGCTCGGGGCTTACGGGATACGGGTGAACTGCGTGTCGCCGCACGGGGTGCCCTCGGAGATGCTCGTGGGTGGGTACAGAAGGGTGCTTGGGGATCCGAGTTTGGGGGAGGAGGACGTGAGGAGGATAGTGAGGGAGGGGGGGATGAGTGTTCTGCGTGGGCGGGTGGCGAGCGTGGAGGACGTGGCTCGGGGGGTGCTGTTCCTGGCGAGTGACGACGACTCGGGGTTTGTGACGGGACATAATTTGGTTATAGATGGGGGTTTCACGTCGGCTAACAATCAAATGAGTCTCATGTATCACAATTCACAGCCACGTTAACTAATTAGTTAGTCCCACGGGAATAATTAAAGGAGGATAAAGCGTCTACTGTTTTCTTCAACAATCTCTTATTCAAGTTTTAATCCCAATTTTTTAAACACAAAACACCGTAATTTCATGGGACCTCTGGCCTTTCTTCATCTGCTATGTATCGCACGTATCGGATTTGAAATCCCTTGCCAGTTACCAGTACAATTTCAGTTGTTTACTTGTTTCTAATTCTTTATAATTTGGGGGAGTTATTGGATATATTTATAATTTGTGGGATTTATACTGTTTTTATAACAACAACATAGCCTTTTAATTCCAAGTCTCAAGCAAGTTGGGATTTATAGTATTTTTGAAAGATTATTATTATTTTTTTTTTCAATTTCATTTATTGAAAAATGTTCAATACAACTATACAAGTTTAGAGATATTCGAGCACAGGTTGAATGCTGAATAGCTTCCGTCTTGTGATATCATTTAACATGTTTTATCATTTTATAAACTACATCTACTTGATTATAAACTAACATTCATCATGTGCATATGTATATATATTGATAAAGTGTTACAAGTTATAAATATGTATATTGATGTAGCAACATTAATATCATTACTCGTATTAAATTATGTAAATATCTACGATTATTTATAAAAATATATTAAATATAAATATATACAAGAATTATGCTATGTAAAAGATCTCGGACCAGCGCAGTTCAACTTGGATTGTCTTCCTTGCCGGTTGATTAATATAAGTAAATTGTATTACATATTGATTCCATATTTTTTATTTATAAATATTATTTAATGAACATATTTAATTTTAAAATATTAATGAATATCTACTCGTGCATCGTATGTGATTCGTACTAGTGTGTAAAAATGGGGAGTGGTTTTCTAATGGAGATTTGTTAACAAATCTCAATTTTTTGAGATAATGAAAAATCTCACAATTGATTGAATGAAATCTTCATATATTGTTAATAATTATAGAAAATAATTTAAATTATATATATTTAAAATGGATCAATATTTGTATTAAATAATATAGTTGTAAAAATTATTGTGGATACGCATGAATATTTTGGATTTTGTGTATCCAATAATTTGGTTGTATCAAGATTTGTATCCATTTTTACCAAAATTCAGTTTCTAAGAATTATACAATTATTTGCACGGTAAGTATCTTACATTTTTTTATAAAAAAATAAAAGTCGTCTGGCATTCATATTTTTGAAATGAATTGAAATTAGTTTTGTTTCCTAAAATCGTATAGGGAAATCCAGCCAATCTCAAATCTTGTTTCGAAAAAAGAAAAATAATAAATGAGATTCCTACTAAATTTATATTTTTGAATTGAATTGAAATTAGTTTTGTTCCCTAAAAAATTGAAAAAATTATATGAATAAGTTGCACGTATTTTAAATTAATTTTTATTTGGATTTGATTTCATAAATAATTGACATATTTTTTGTACAAAACAATCTCCAAATTGGTTACCAAAAAAATAGGATTCTTATGGTTTTCATATTTAGAAAACAGTCCCGCTACAGGTACAACATATGTTGACAATTTTGTTTTACAAACTGACGTGGCATTAAAATTTCATTTAAAACTCCTGTGGGCCGTGTCATTAAAGTCCAGAACAGAAGAATTCACATTACACTCCTCACTCCCCAAAAATTCAAATTCAATCGTTAATTCCTAAAGCCCTAAATTGGATCGGTAATAGTGATGGGCGAAATCTTCTCCGTCGCGCTCGCCGCACTAGCAGCCATCTGCGGCGGATGGAGCCTCCGCCGCTCCAACCATGGCCTGGCCTACCGGGAAGCCAGAAGTGACCGTGAGTTGATTGGTAATCTGGAGCAGCCGGAGGCGAAGAACATCAGCGACTCGTGGTGGAGCTCGCTCTGAGGGTCCGGTGCCGGCAGGGAGGCGCGCGGCGCCTGGACAAGGATTCTACCCATCTCTCTTAGAAATGTAAAGGTTGAGAGTCTCATCAATAATGGCCAAAAGGGCCTGGTCTTGGGCGCCCACCAGCTCGAGAACGATCTCGACTATCTTAAAGGCGCTGGCATCGAGCTCTTGTCCGAGGCTGATTCTCCGAAAGATGGCCAGGCTCGGGCCTTCGATTTCTTGTTGGTCCCAATTTTTGGCAAATGTCCCTTGCGGACGGGCTTGTCCGGGACAATGGGTTAGTCGTGTCGTCCCTGGGGCTAGAAACACTGGCGGGCTGCGCCTGTTGAGCAACTACAGGATCGGGTATGAAGAGGAGCGGGCCCGTGAAGAGCCCAATGTGCAAGGCGGTCGGAGGAGACGAGGGAAGCGCTCAAGGGGCAGGATGACATATTCCAAGAGCCGGTGGAGGAGTCGTTGAGTACTTAAGGCAGGCATTTGTGTCGGACGATTTGGGGCAGTGGAGTGGTTCGACGGGAACTACCCGACACATGGTCAAGAATTTGCGGTGTACAATATGGAGGAGATGGAAGTGAGGATGGAGGATTATGTTGTTTCTTGAGTGCAGAACCAATGGGAAAAATGTGGCTAATGTTGATATGTGACTGAGGTTGATATGGGATACCTATAATGTAGATGAGGATGATATGTTTTGGGATATCTGATTGTATACTCGTGGGATGTATATTATGTTTCACACTTTGATGAAATATGATCAAATGTATTGATAGTTAATGGTTGGTACTACATGTTGAGATTTAACATATTTTGCTGCTATATGACACTTATTATGGAATAATTGGGTGTGTTTTTTGAGACCTGAATAGTTGTTGATGAGTGGAAAATAAGTTGAGAATGCTCATATCCTGGGGTTAAAGGGAGCAGAAAGACTTTTAGGCCTAAACTGCAAATTCCACAAGAACAATCCACAGCCCGGAGGGAGCATAAATAAAGCAGAAATAATGTAATTAACTTAACAAGAAATAAGTCACTATCTAGTAGGTACCAACAAAATCAGACACAAAAATTCAAATAATTTCTTCTCAACTTGATGACCAAAAGCCTCATATTATCTAAGTGTCTTCAAACACTCCCATCCCCCATTTGATATGTTGAATACTGGTTGCAATATTGAATCACATTAGTACCTATAAAAAAAACGACATAAGATTANAAAAAAAAAAAGACAAAACAGGAAAAACTAACATAAAGTAGCAGACTTCAGATTGACTTCTTACTTTTGTTTTTATTTCATATATCATTAATGGATAAAAGTTACATCTGTTTCTGAATTATGGTTATCTTAACTTTTTCTAATGAAGTGATTTTAAACAATTAATCAAGAATTAATAACGAAAGTAGACCTTTGGCTCATTTGTTTGCTTGATTAGCTCTTTTGTAAGTCCCTTTCCTCTAGTAATTGAAGGAGCCTGCAAATACATAAAACAATGAAAAGAAAAAGAAGTAATTTTATAGTATTTCATTTAACTATTGTGAATATACATAAAGATACCTCATTCTTCTTCTTTTTCTTATTCGAAGTCGACTCCAACGGACTTTTTTTGCGAACTTTTCTTGGCGCGCCCTTTCTTTTTGTCAACTTCGGATCTCCAACGCCAATGCTACATGGAGTTTTGAAACTAGCAGGATCGTTGCAAATATTTTTTTCACCAATATGTATTAACATAGAAAGTTCTTGTGCTTGCAATTGGGTCCATTCCATAATCATCCCGGCTCGAACTTCATCGTCTGCAGCAAGGTCTGCGACCTTGGCAAAAGCTGTGCACAAATTGTCATACCTCAATTGTCTCGGAGAATTCCTCAATCCGTCATATTTCAAATCAATCCTTGTGTATGGTCTCCTGACATCTCTTCTCCATCTATGTAATATATATTGATGAGGAAGTCTAGAGACGTCATTACGGATAAGGACTGCAATTGAATGTCGACAGAGAATACCCCGAAATTCAAACAGATGACAACTAAAAACAACTTCACATTTTTCCCTATTGAAAGAGACAAAAAATGATTTCTTCTTGCGCAGGTAGCCACAAAATAAATCTTCTAGGACCTCGTAAATTGTCTCAAAACAACCTTCTGAAGAAGAAATGACATCACAGTAAACCTTACCCACAAACTCGGCTTGGATTTCTTTAAATTTGGAAATAGTGTTCACCGTTTGGAATTGCTTTTTTATCTCATATGTTGTTGCACATGGGACTATTTGGCTTAATGATTTAAAATCAGCTTGGACCTCTTTTTCCACTTTATCTCTCAATGCTCTTTCGTATTGTTGAACGAATTGTTTCAATGATGTTTTTGGGTGGACGTACCCATCAAAAAAAGCATTCATGCTTTCACTTTGTTGTGTAGTTGACATTCCAGCCCAGAAAAAAGTTTTTAGGAAGCATGGAACCCAAAGACTACGGTTCTCGTACAATCCCAACAACCATTCATTGTCGCACAACGCATACTTTGTGGTCATTGACTCCCAGCCTTGTTCAAATTCTTCAACCGTTTGACAGTCATACACCAATTCATGTATTGTTGAGAAAATTGAACCTTTATCGACATGATATCCAAACTTTTCAGGCAGTTTTTTTAGAATGTGCCACAAACACCATCTATGTCTCGTATTGGGGAAAACAATCCGAATGGCATTTTGCATTGCTCTGTCTTGATCGGTGATAATTCCTTGAGGAGCTTGACCGTGCATACACTTAAGCCATGTCTGAAAAAGCCAAACGAAGGTATCCGTATTTTCATTCGAGATCAACCCGCAACCTAGAAGTGTTGATTGTCCGTGATGATTAACACCAACAAATGGTGCAAAAGGCATGTCATATTTTTTTGTTAAGTAGGTTGTATCAAATGTGCCGACGTCCCCGAATTCTTTATATGCTTCTCTACTTCGATTATCTGCCCAAAAAATATTCCGTAATCGGGAATCATCATCCAGATCCATGCAGAAGAAAAATCTAACACACCTTGCTTGCATATCTGAAAAATATGATATTATTGTTGCTGTGTCCCCCTCTCCCAGGCTTAACCGTCTAAATTTTTCGATATAGTTACGACAATCTTTCTCGACAAATGTCATATTATCGTATCCACCCGCTTCAACTACAGCAGAATTGAAGCTTTTATGCAATGGAATTCCGGCCACGTCATTCACTTCAAGTCTTCGCTTTACACTTGCACTCAATTCTCTATGGCATCGATATAATCTCGACTTAGTTGGACTGCATTTGTGATTATGGTCGAGGTAACCTTTGTTAATTCTCCAATAACCATGATCATCTAAAGATGCCGAGATTCGAGCTTTGCAGTCTGTCTGAGTTGTTGGTTGCGACCTCAATGAGCCTCTTGTGCCACTCATTCTTTTTCCTTCACGACTACATGTTAAAGTAACATATCGTAAAATGCCATCATCATCCTTTTCTCGAATTTCTTTTTCTCACTGCAAAACCGACACTGTAAGCATATTTTTTGTAGAAATCAAAGACGTTGTCTATATCTTTGAATTCCATACCAGCCTCCGAGGCACCTATATTCGTACTACAATATGTATTAACATTTTCAATCTCGAGCAACGGTTCATTCTCACCTACTTTCATTACGATAGCTGAAGATGTCGTCTCCTGGTCTCGATTAGGGATGATGGGGACTGACGGGTTAATTTCGAGCAACGGTTCATTCTCACCTCCTTCCATTACGATAGCTGAAGATGTCGTCTCGTGGTCTCGATTAGGGATGATGGGGACGGACGGGTTAAATTTGAAGATGGCTGCTCCCACGATGTCTTCTGGCTTTTTGGTCGAATAGGGATTTTTTGACAGAAGGCTGAGATACGATTTAGTTTCTAGAATTTTGGGGCTGAAGAGTTTTATTTTTATTTTCTTTATTATGTAAAATAAAATAATAGAAAAGAAAATAAAGGTGTGTGTCCCACTTAGAAAGCCACATCAGTTTGTAAATGAAAGTTGTAAGAAAAGGTTGTACGTCCAGCTTTTCTCTTTAGAAAAATCCGACCAATTTGTATTTGTTTCCTAAATAGTGGTAAAGAAAATCCGACGAAATCCGGCCAATCTCAAATCTTAGGATTCCTATGACATTCATATTTTGAAATGAAAAAGAAATCTGGCCAATCTTAAATTTTCGTCACAAAAAAAGGGATCCAAATTTTAGCAAAAAATTAAAATTATATGAAAAAGTTGTGCGGATTTTAAATTAATTTGCAATGAGTTTCATATCTAAGAAAATCTAACCAATTTGTATTTGTTTCATAAATATTTGAAAAGAAAGTCCGTCCAAATTGTCTAAGAAAAGGATTAAATTTCATTCTTAAATATTCACATATGTTTTTCGAAATTATTATTAATAGTAAGTCAAATCTTTTATTTATTTATTTTTTGTCAAACTTACTATAAGGATATTTTATTACAGTTTTTCTATGAAGCCAACAGTTGGCTCCGTAGTGGAGCCAAGCTTCTATATACAACAAGTAAACAATACCTTATTTAAGTAACCAAAGAATATCGAATGGTTTACTTGTTGTATATAGAAGGTTGGCTCCACTATGGAGCCAACTATTTGTTTCATAGCAAAATTGTATTTTTCTAACATCCTTTTGATAGATTATAGATAGATTCTCACGCACAGTCGTGTAAATACATATTGATCAAACTGTTTAAAAACTTCTTGTGTTTAAAAACTTCTTGTGAGCAGTACGCAACACATTGGGACAAAATTTACAATTCTTTGTATACTTGTAGCATTTTCCTATATGAGAAATGTTATAGGTACATAACACTCACATTGAGTGTGACCGATCAAAAATAAAAAATCAAATGGACCCCATTTCACTCCATATGAATGAGATGTACACCTATATATATATATATATACATTTATTATGTACTTATAGCATTTTCTTTACTTTTTAGTCCCTGACTCCTGTTCTCCTTCGATTTCATGCGCCTTTCCTAATCAGCCGACGGCGGCTTGAAAATTAATTGTGGATGTTGTCAGCGAATGCGTCAGAGGGTAAGATAGAGAGGGGGACTCGTTTGGCCCTAAACAATGTTGAAAAATGAATGTGAAAAAAGACAATATTGAGCCCCACAGGAAAAAGAATAAAGAAAAGTCATGACTTTTGGATTTATATATTCCTTGTTCACAAGCAGATTTATCAGGTTATTGCAAAATGGCCCAAGAACTGAAGCTGTTCAGGACATGGTCAAGTCCGTATGCTTTGAGAGTTGTACACGCGCTCAAGATCAAAGGCTTAGAATACGAAACAGTGTTTGAGGATCTGACAAACAAGAGTGCTTCACTCCTAGAGTACAACCCCGTACACGAGAAAGTACCTGTTCTTGTGCACAATGGAAAACCAATTTGTGAGTCGCTTGTGATTCTTGAATATGTTGATGAGGTGTGGAAGCAGTTCCCTCTCCTCCCCCGAGATCCTTATGACAGAGCCATGGCTCGGTTTTGGGCAAAATTCGGTGAAGATAAGGTACATACAATCATTTCATCTCGAATTTTATTTTCATTTTGATTACTGTTCCAAGTCAACGATTGATTAGTCATGATTGATTTCACTTGCAATTCTTGTTTAAGAAATGTTAATAATTTTGAGGAATGTCCACAATGCTTTATACTAATAAAAAGAAGATGAAAAAGAAAATTCCTCCATATTTTAACAGATTGGATTTGCATACGCCAATTCATATTTTCAGTTCCATTTTTTGCATAATTTGATGCAAATCTGTATTTGTAATTCTACTTCTCATAATTACATACATGGAAAAATATTTTCATAATCACTTCATTCGAAGTTCTGTCCCTGGAAAGCAGGTTCTACTATCAATATGGGGTGTTTTCATCTCTAAAAGAAAAGGACTAGATGAAGCAATAGGTCAAGCCATTGAGAACCTGAAATTCTTGGAAAATCAGCTCAAGGGGAAGAAATTCTTTGGGGGGCAGACGATTGGTTATCTGGATATTGCCCTCGGTTGGATGGCCAATTTAATCAGCATCTTGGAAGAAATAGCCGACCTGAAATTAGTAGATCCAGAGATATTTCCACTTTTATCGGCATGGATGATTGACTTTGCGGATTATCCACTCATAAAAGAATGCTGGCCACCTCGTGACAAGATGGTCGAGAAATTCAAAGCCATGCGCGAGCCATATCTCGAGAAATCTGAGTGAAGAAAAACACATTTAATAATTTCATTCTCTACGTCTTTCTTTTTCTTGTATTCCAAGTAATGATATAGAAAATAAACATTCGAGATGACGAGGCTTGACAAGTTTCTAGTTTTGTTGGTTCAAGCATCTTCTTTTATGATTGTGGAATTTTATCTGTAGTAAAGATGGGATAGTGAGTTTGTTTATGAATTTTGCATCTATCATCTGTGACAAATTCAGAAAGGCGAAGTTGGGCAAAAATTGTATATTGTTTAAGCTCAAATGAGGTGTTTTATGTGACTACAGAATAGTTATCCAGAGTCTTATAGCACAAGGACTATTATCTGATATTTGTGTTTAGGAAAATGTTACCTCCGGTGCAGGGGCCCCAAATGCCTGGCCAAATTCTTATGTGAGTTATTATATGTGGACGACTGTGAGACACAATCTTAGACTCTTGGTGCCGGTTTCAAGTTATGACCTGCACCAAAAGATTAGCTAAACTGGTTCAGTTTTCTAAAACAAAGACTTCTGTAATGTTGAAGGCTAAAGGGAAACAGAAATAAACTAACTTAAAACAAATGAATGCCACAGTTCATAAATGGAGATTCTTAAACTCATCTGAGTAACCAACAAAGCTACTAGCTCAGAAATGATTAATCAATTCAATAATAAAATTGCAAGAAAAAATATCACCTAACAAAGTTAATAAGAGATGAAACGCAGTCTGACCGACCCTATACGATGTTTTGGTTTCGTCGTGATTTTACAAATCAAAATCAGTAAATCACTTTTCTGATTTCATTATGTCCTAGTGATTATTTAGGACCTATTATGGATTAGATGTGGCAAAAGGGAATCCACACAGCTACATATTCCATCCTTAAATAGATAAATAATCCAAATATATTACTAGCATTTCTCTATGCATAAATTTCGAATAATTATTTTGGGACTAACCTGAAGGTTCTTAGTTACCACCAGATGAGCACCGGGTTTCATATGCAATAAGCAGAAAGCTATGGCAAGCCTCTCACGATTCTGGCAAAGCATGTCTGACATCTTAATCTTCGTCAACATCATGCAACATACATTAGCAGACAGCAGTATATTCATCCTCGGTCATCAAACCAGGTAGCAAATCCAAATAAACCAACTTCTTTGTTCTTTAAATAAAATATCTCTTGCTCCGAAAATGGTACACCTAATTTTCTATCTACAGCCAACTACACCCGGGGTCTTTCTTCAGTCCTTTAGCTTCTAAAGATGTTCTTATCTTCCTTGCCTGATCCCATTTTCCCAAGGCAGCAAACACATTTGAGGCCAAAACATGATACCCCGGATCATCCGAATTTAGCTCAAGAACACGTCTTGATACACGTTCCACAATTTCCGTATCTCCACTTGCTCGGCAAGCGCTAAGTAGGACACCCCATATACTTACGTCGGGCTTCAAAGGCATGGAGAGAATAAATTGCTCAGCTTCTGTTAAAAGACCTGAACGTGAAAGAAGATCAACCATGCAAGCATAATGTTCAAGCCTCGGCACAATATTGTAGTCTTTCTCCATTTGCTCGAAGCAAGCCCAGCATTCTTGCACCAAGCCCGAGTGACTGCATGCGTACATGACAGCAATAAAGATAATGTGATCAGGAATAATACCGGCCTTCTTCATATTCTCAAAAGCATCAAGAGCTTTTCTTCCTTCACCATACATCCCATATGCAGATATAATTGCTGTCCATGAAACCAAGTCCTTTTCTTTCATTTGCTCAAATACCAATATTGAGCTCCTTAAACTGCCAGTTTTTGAGTACATTTCAACCAAAGCGTTCCCAATTGGAATATTTGACTCAAAACCCAATTTTAATATGCATCCGTGCATTTCCTTCCCTTGACGTTCGGCAATGAGAAAGGAACACAAAGGCAGCGCACTTAAGAATGTAGGGACATCTGGCATTATCCCCTCCATTTTCATCCTGCTAAGCATTCTCAAACCAAGACTGCAATTCTCAGTTTGACCACAAGAACCAATTATAGAGTTCCATGTCACTGTATCTCGATTTTTCATGTTCTCAAATAGCTTTAGTGAATTTTCTATTTTTCCGCACTTGGCATATGCATCCAAAAGTGCATTGCCGACAATTTGAGTGGAATCAAAACCTTGCTTTATAACATCACAGTGTAGTTCCTGTGTTAATTTTTTTACAGGTAGCACCGCACAAATAGAAAGAAGTGTCACGTATGTCACAAAATCAGGTTGAACAGTTATTCTCATCCTTATAAAGAGATCCAGGGCTTCACGATAGAAACAGTTTTCAGTATATCCAGTAAGAAGTGAGTTATAAGACACCAAATCCTGGCTGGTCATGCTCTCAAACACTTCCCTAGCACGTAACACATCACCACATTTTGCATACATGTTAATGATTATATTATTAGCCATAATATCATACCCATATCCATTGCTAACCAAGTATTCATGGACAATTGTTCCCAACTTCAAGTTTCGAATGTATGTACAAGCACGGAGAACGGATGTGATCGTCAAAATATCCGGTTTAAACATACTAACCATTTCCAAAAAGAAATTAATGGACTCTTCATATAAGCCGGATTCATAATATCCACAAATCATGGTATTCCAAGTAACACTATCTCTAAGAACCATCTCGTTAAAAACCTTCCAACAATCATGTAACATCTCGAACTTAAAATACATTGAGAGCAATGCATTATCTAGAGTCACATATCCACATGTTCCAACTTTCTTAGCCAAACCATGAACTATCTGGCCTTTTTTCACATCTTCCAGACCACCACAAGAGAGCAAAACACTCGAAAGCGAAAAAGAATCAGGGACCAAACCATCCATCCTCAGCCAAGAATAAATATCCAATGCCTCCTTGAAGAATCCGTTGGAAGTGTACCCAGAAATCAAACTATTCCACGAAACAATATCTCTTTGAGGCATCCTATCAAACACTTCTCGAGCACGCTGCAAATCATTGCATCGCGAGTACATATCTATCAAAGAATTGTTTATATACAGATCTAATTCGAAACCCAATTCCACAACATGCTCATGAACCACTTTCCCTTTCTCATAATCCTTCAAACTCCCACAAGCATTGATAACAGAAGGAAATGTGTAATTGTCGGGCATCACGGCCAATTTTCTCATTCCCTTGTAGAATTCAATTGCCTTTGTGTTTAGCCCATTGTGAGTCATTGCCCTAATGATCGTGTTCCACAAGTAGGGGCTGTCTGTTCGCGAATTTTCTCGAAAAACCAGCAAAGAAGAATTCGGATCTGTCAGCTGGGCGTATTTGGAGATTAATTTTCCCGAGAAAAACAGGGACTTGTGTAAGCCGTAGGTGATGATGAGGCAGTGAAGTTTTTGAAGATCTTTTTTGTTGGCTGATGAAGACAATGCTTTCGAAAGTATGGTATAAACGTCCCTGCTTCTACAAGCTTTCATTTGCTAGGAGTCGAGCTTCGAGTTTCGAGTCTTCCACTGACTGCTTCACAATTCTTTTACTATACTAGTAAAGTGCACGTGCGATGCACACGAATGCTTTTTACCAGTTAAATTTAGTAAGATAAATTAATTAATTTATTACACATATGACTGTAGGAAAAAAATAAAATGTAGAATAAATAAACTTTTCATGCATTTTATTTTAAATATAAAAATGTTGTCGTAATATAAAAAGATTTAAATATCATATTACAACTCCAACAAAAATATATGAAAAATGAGTTCCTAATGAAAAAACAATAAATGACTAAATAAAGACATAATGTAGTATTATAGATGCATGAGTTCTTTTATTTATTTATGTTAGATTCAAGAGTCATTTTCTTTTATTTTGGTTTTGATGTTCTCATAAGAAACATTCATACTCGTTGAATTCTAATACACCAATAGTATTACAAAATTCTTCTTAATTAATTTTGCAAAACGTCTGTTTTATTCAACACTTAGAAATACTTTAGCCAAATATATAGTCAAACTTTATAATAGTATGATCATTATAAGGTATTTCTACTAATAGTTCATAAGTATCTCTGTGAAATAAACAATTGTATCATTAAATTTCTTGATATTTGTGTCATTAAAATTCTTGATATTTCTTTTAATCAATGTATAAACTACTACATTTCTCTCTCTCTCTCTCTCTCCCCACATAGACAAATTAGTACTTACCGCATGAGGTGGGAACGAATTTCATCTCTAAATAAAATTTGATTTTCCAAAATCATATACTTCTATGAAGATGCTAAATTATTTTTTTGAAATCATCACACATTACATGAAAATATGTACTCTAGACCAAATGCGCGTATGATCGAGCACAATACACAATTATGATTGTAAATTCTTATCAAAAAGTGACAACTTATTCAACATTCAAAAATATTTTAATCAGTATTAAACATTCCCTTTTCAGTGTCATTAATTTGGAAGATATACCTTCCATATTCTTTCAGATTTGCAATATTTATGTGTCTAATAACATTTATTGCGTTTATTGTCCAATCTTTTGTATCATAACTAATTTTTAAAAAATTCAAGATAACGATCCTTCATTGATTCTTCAATAATAACAAAACAATGAGACCATATTTAGATGAGAAGAATTTGAATTATACTATATTATGATACTCTTAGTCATTTGTTAACTTTATTATTATGAGTCATTATTAAAGTTTGTGGTCTATTTTATGATAATATCGAATCATTATTTATGAGAACTAATTTCTTATAGAGAATATATACTTAAATGCTAGCAACAAAAAAAAGTAGTAATTTTAAAAGATTTTTGTTTCTTGATATTAGTATTCATACTTTTCTAAAAAAATTCAGAATTTTTCTTTTCCTCATTGCATTACTATTGGTTTACTTGTATTTTATTTGTTTTACTTTATTCACAAATAATATTTTATTTCTTGAAAGAATTAGAGAATATTATATGCAATGCATTCTTTTTACGTGTTTGATAGTAATAATATACTTGATAAAAATGTAGTTTTATATTGTTTATAATATTAAAAGGTTTGAAATTTATTTCCATGTTCTGATAAAATATTAAGTAACTAATTCATGTTTATATTCACAAAAAATACTTTTTACAACCATTATGGTGTTCCCTTTCAAGCAATAATTGAATAATAGTTTAACATACAACTGATTTATTTTTTTGTTTTAATTCACATATTTAATATTGGTAATAGTTGTACAATTACATCTAGTTGACTTTTTCCTTAGTATGAATATTGCAAATCTATGTCAGAAAAATATACCACAAGTTTATCTAATATTATTTTATAATTAATAAAATTAATTTAACATGGATCTATAATTATTTTATAAGATTCTTTTAGGTCTATTTATTATTTTAAATTGGTATTGGTATATATATATANANANNA
>BKCP01008292.1:4097015-4117632 GCA_008636005.1 Striga asiatica
CACACACACACACACACACACACACACACACACATATATATATATATAACGTTTAAGTTTGTTAAAAAAAATGCATAATACTAAGTATATAACTTTTTTTGGTCATATGTCTTATTATATCTATTATAGTTGTACATCTTTATATTATATTATGTATAATTACAATTTTCTAATTAATATTATTATCAAATATCAAAAAAAGATATTTTGTACATTTTTTAATAAAGTTGATTTATTGTAATAATACATATTAATAGATAGGTGAGTAGTGGTACTATATCGATATAAATTCTTGGTAAAAATAATTAATTTTCAACGTATATAGGCATATCATGATTCACTATATATTTTAAATTAATTTGAAGATAATGATGGATAAAAGTACAAAAAATTAAGAAATTGAATCCACCAAAAAGCCAATATTAGCTCTCTTAATTCCTTTAATAGTGACTCAACTCGTTTACATCGATAAGTACAAGTTTTAAAAGTTTTATCTTTATTTTTATTAACTATAACATTTTATTGTTACTTTTTAATATTTATTAATAAGTGTTACAACTTAAACGGATTTCTAATATTATTTGTCAAATTTAATATTTTTTTCTTTTATATTGTTATTTTATATGTTTATATATGTGTATACATATATATATATATATATATATATATAACTTTTATATTTGTTAAAGAATACATAAAATTAAGTATGGAACCTTTTGAGTCATATGTCTTATTATATATCAATTAATTGTACATCGTTCTATTTTATTATATATAATTACAATTTTTTCATTCATTACATGAAAATAAATAGGTTGGGTTTTAGTATTATACATTTTCATAAAATTATTCTAACCTTATTTTAAGCAAAGAAATTGGGTTGATTAGAAGTTTCGATTGCAAAACAATCATTCAACAATTAATTTCTCATACTATTACACAAATTATTACTTTTTATAGGTTATTTTGAAAGAAAAAAATTGTTTCTTTACTTTATGGGTGTTATGAGGACAACATTATGGATTTCAATTTTATTACTTATAGTTATTAATAATAGATGAGTAATGGTGATATATGATATAATTATTGGTAAAAATAAATAATTTTCTGCGTATAGGCATATCACGATTCTTTAGATATCTTAATTAATTTGTAGAAAATTGTATGATCAAAATAAAATCATGTTGCTCAACTAATATCCCATTCGACATGAAAAAAATGGGACCGGGTTTTAGTATTATATAATTTCATAAAATTATTCTAATCTTATTTTACGTAAAGAAATTGAGTAGATTAGAAGTTTAGGTTGCAAAATAATTATTCAAAAAATTATATCTCATATTATTACATAATTTTTTTTTTATATGTTATTTTGAAAAAAAAAAATTATGTAGTTTGTGGTCGTTATGAGGACAAACAACATCGATTTTAAATATTTTACTTATAGTTATTAATAAACTTGTAAAATTAAATAAATATTGTTGAAACAGTTATCTTATTTGATAGGATACTTACGGTTAAATAAACTCTTAAATTTTATTGAGAAAATCATAAAAGTATTTAAGAATCTTGAATAATATAAATAAATAAAATATTTTATTTATTAAATTTTGAATTATAATTGTTTATAGAGCACTCAACTTGAAAATTAATTGCTCAAATAAAATAATAATAATAATAGTTAAAATGTCAAGAACATTTTTATTAATAATTGAATGAAAAATTTCAAATAATTTAAGTCTTAATAATTAAAAAAATTACGCAACTTGATGATTATATTAATCATCTAATGGTCACTTGAAGATTCGTTAACTCTATTAGCTTTGCGACCAAAATTTGAAAATACAAACCATAAACAATGACGATTTTTGTGGGATCAAAATTCAATCTAATAAAACTAAGGTGCAATCTAATTTTAGTTCTAAATACAAGAGTTTATTTTTTTTTAAATAATGATCTAGTTAAATGAATTCTTCCATTTTTCTAGTTTGTTAGATTATGTATATATTCCACGTGTGCATGATTTCGGTAATATTTTAGGTATCTTCTCTTAATTAAAGTTATGTATATATCTTAGAAATTATTTATTATATAAAATTCACCTCTCAACTAACTTATCATGTTTTACCAAGATTTATCGTTTTGTTAAAAGATAGGTAAACAAATAGTTGAGAATATTTAGATCTTTTATAAGTATTTATTATGTTGTTTTTGTTGCATAATTTTTTGTTTAAATAAATTTTATATATTAAAATCATTATATATGATTACGATTTTATCATCAAAATTATATTAAAAATAAGGACGTTATTCAAAACAAAAATTCAATATCATTTCAAAACTTTGTTGTTTGGTTAATGTTGAGTTGATTTTTTAGAGATATTGAAAAAAACGGTTTGGGAGATATGTGGAAGAAACCAAATTCTTGAAGAATAATGGTGTGAATATTGTGGTTGATTTTTAAGAGATGTGGAATGTTTTGTTCATTTAATTGTATTAAATGAGAATTAGTGTATTACTAATTTGAGGTTAAAAATATGTCAAATAAAGGGAATTTAGGTACATATTAGTTATTAATAAAAAAAATATAAGATCGGATATATATTATGTTATTACTAATTTGCCATTAAAAATATACCAAAGTAAGGGTATATTAGTTAGTTCTTTTTTTTACAAAAACACTCGTCCTTTTATAGTAGTATTTTGAGTTACCATTTTAGTTAGCACAACATTTAGACATAGAATATAATAAAACATTTGGACTAAATATTACATAAGATTATTTTGTAGATATTGTTTACAAGAACCAATTTGTTTTGGTGGACTTATGTGGAAGAGTTATTTTTTTTCCAATAGCTACTTAGCTAAGAGAATCATAACGATTTCTTCAAAGACTACCTCAATCTCCATCATTTTTAGTAAAATTTAGAATTATTTGAGTCATACTTTGGGCGTGTATCGTAATAGTTTTCAATGTTACGCCGTTATTTATTTAATTAAATATTAGTGGTTACCAAAAAAAATAAGATTTGAAGAGTATTAGTGTATTACTAATTTACCATTAAAATTAAGTCAAAATAAGGGTTTTTTAGGTAGTTCATTTGTTAACTAAAAATATAAAATAAGATGGATATTACTGTATTACTAATTTGCCATTAAAAATATGTCAAAGTAAGGGTCTTTTAGACAGATCATTATTTTTACAAAATCACTCGTCCTTTTATAATAGTATAGATAGATATAGATAGATATAGATATATATTTAATTATTTATGAGAAAATAACTATTTTTATCCTAGAAGATGGAATATGTTTTACACTTCGTCAAATAACGAGCTAACTTTTTAATCTCATAAAATGCGAAATAAGTTATACCATAGGGTATGCGACAGACGAAGGCAATTAATAAAGTGCAAAACAATTATGCGATACCTTATATAAATTACAGATAAAAATAATTGATAAAGTGCAAAATAGTTATGAGATAAACTATGCAACAAACAAACATGCGAACTTAATTGATAAAGTGCGAAACAATTATGCGATAAACTATGCGACACACCGAATATAATTGATAAACTGTGAAATAATTATGCGATAAACTATGCGACACACCGAAGATAATTGATAAAGTGCGAGAAACAATTATGTGATTGAGTATGCGATAGACAGACGAATATAACTGATAAAGTGCGAAACAATTATGCGATAATCTATGCGACAAACAGAAAAGTACAATTATGCGGAAAAGGAGTAAAAGCGAGGGGCATGGAGAGACTCAAGCTCAAATAATCGACCCATCTCGCGACCCGTCTCGAGAAGACGTCCAGTCTGTGAATCCTGAACCCGAACACCAGAAGTTGAAAATGTAACATTAAGTCCTTGTTCAACAAATTGACCAACAGAAATAAGATTCAAGGCAAAGTCGGGAATGCAACATGTGTCGGGAAGATACAATGAAGGGGAAGAAACCAGAACAGTGTGACTAGCATTCATATGAGTACTATTGGCAGTATGTATAGGAGGCAAAGAAGTTACGGAAGACAAGGAAGACAAAAAATGTGGACTGAAGGTCATATGATTGCAATAGCTAGAGCCAAAATGCCAATGAGTTTTACTTGTGATAGCAAACAAAGTAGAATTGGAATGGGTAAACTATTTAAGAATAGCTTCTATGTCTTGAAGAGTGTAAGACGAGTGCTGAGGCTCATTAGTGACAGCTGCTGTAACAGAAGAAGAAGAAGACCCACGAGACCATCGATATCGTGAAGACGAACCTCCCGAACGTTGTGATCTGGTTGGATAGTTTTGAGCAATATGCCCCTGAGCATGGCGATGTGACACTCCACTTTAGGACAACAGACATAAGTGTGCCCAGAGCTCTTGAAAATCATATATTTTCCAGAGATTGGTGGCTGAGACTGATGTTACAGATCTGAAGCAGACGTAGGCACAACTAATGCTGACTCAAGTTGTGGTGTCTTGTCCAACTGAAGATGAGTCTCCTCAAATGTGATCTCATAAATAGAAGCATCAAAAGTAGGTAGAGGATGACGATGTAAGAGAGAAGCACAGACATCCTCATACTCAGGATAAAGAGCAATCAAAATATGAATAATATCAAGATGATCCGGACTAATCTCAGCCTGTCAGGGACGATACCTAATAGGCTGTACTTGTGCAAGAGACTCTTGACCGATTGACTAAGTTGCTACTTGGCATAATGCAAGGTACTCCAAAGCTGGTAATAGTGAGCCAAAGCCTATAGTCTGAAACCGAGCAGCCAAAAAATCCCAAGCCTCATTCTCACTTTCAAACAGTGCAAGCTGCACCTGAATAGCAGAGACTGAGGTGTTATGTAACCAAGTAAGAATATGATGGTTCTTACAATTCCAATCCTCCAACTTAACAACATATGCCGTAAGAGCCTATGGGGTGGGGATGGTGTCCGACGGATGCACATGTGACAATATGTCACCAGTCACAATTTCCTTCCAATTAAAAAACTTTTCACGGATTGTGCCTAGGCACATCAAGACGATACATATACAAAAAATTGTAACAGATAATCACCAACACAATATTATGCCGCAAATGAATCAAAGTATGAATCGGAGCACGAGTCAGTCAAGTTTTAGTACGGGAAAGAAATTAAAAAGGTCACAAATACTAAATCTGATTCGACAAGGATGTAGCCAACGATGAGAGGAGTCGACGGCTGAAAGACGGCGACGAACAAGATGGAGGTGAAGCACACGCTCCGACGGAAGATGCCGACGCTGGAAAGAAGACGGGGTGCGTGTGACCTTCACGCGCCGGCTAAGCCTCTGAAACATCCGGTGACTACTCGCTGTGGGACGCTGGAGAGGATGGCGGGTGGTGGTGAGAGTCAAAGACGGCTGGAGAAGAGTGACGAAGGATCTAGCCTATATGTGACTCTAACCCTAGTCTGATAACATGTAAGAATGTGAGTAAATTATATTTCTTGTATTAACACAGAGTATGTACACATATATAAAGACCTAAGATGAGTCTCCCATTGTTTGAGCCTAAACTTAAACCCTACAATACACAATACAACAAATATAGATAACCAACCAATTTTGTTATGGAGCCATCGGATGACTCCGTTTATGAAGTCATCCATAGTTATTCAGAAATGATGTATTGACACGTGTCCTATATAAATAACATTGAACATGTGTCAATATATAAAGCGATGGATAGCTCATAAGGGAGCCATCATCTGATGGTTCCATACAATTTATGTATAGCTAACATTACGCATAATGAAAATTCAAATATTTATATTCAGAGTGAACCTGTTCTGTAAACTAGCAAATTTTGCCAACGGAAAAGTCTATATATTTACATTTTTTGTTCAGAGAGTAAAGCACTCTGTGCATAGCCCATATAAATTGTTATAATATTATTAACAAACTTTCATAATCTGATCTATGGCATATGAATAATAATTTTGTGAGACAAGAAATATTAGTCTACTAACCAAAGGCAAAATTACCATGACATATGTGTGGACTATTTTAATGACACTGGAAACCAGATGCTGGCGATTATAAAGAGCGAAAAATCTGATATTTGCATAGCTCATAAAGAAAAAAAATAATGCCACAAATGTCTCATTAACTGGTCAATATTATAATCTCAACCAAAAATATCATGTCTAATTTGGAACTGAATTCACCATTAAAACTGTAAACTCGTAATCTTCTCTGAAATTAAATTAAATCCGATGACAAGAGATAGAAAGGACCCAACCCAAGCGGCATAGCCATAGCTTTCTATATAACAACTATTTCCTCACATATCTACTCCAAGAAACAAAACCAAAAGCAAAAGCAAAAACATGGGCAGTATCAAGCCAATCCTCCTCATCACACTCCCAGCACTACTACTAATCTCCCTCGTCCCCATTTCCCAATGCCGCAAGCGGCAGGCCCACGGCTTCACGACCGACCTAATCCACCGCGACTCCCCCGAGTCCCCATACCACGACCCCACTCTATCCCCCGAACAGCGTCTCGTAAACGCCATCCGCAGATCGCTGGCCCGCGCCCACCACCTCGACTCGAAGCGGGCCCGCCTCCTTCATTCCCCCACCGCCGAACTCTTCCCGGCTGGCGGCGAATACCTCCTGAATTACTCCATCGGCACGCCACCTGTCCCGAACATCGGCATCGCCGACACAGGCAGCGACATCACCTGGAACCAGTGCCAGCCGTGCACTGAGTGCTTCAACCAGTCGCTGCCCATCTTCGACCCGAGAAAGTCGCACACGTACAAAACAATCCCCTGCGGCAACCCCCGCTGCAAGGCCCTGGGCTCGCCCACATGTAGAAAGGAGAGTCGACGTCCCAGCAGCTGCCACTACTCACAGATGTACGGCGACGGGTCGTACACAGAGGGGGACCTCTCGACCGACACAGTCACGCTGGCCTCGTCGGGCGGGACGGCGGTTTCGGTCCCCGGCGTTGTGGTCGGGTGCGGGCACCGGAACGCGGGGATCTTCAGCGGGGTCGAGTCGGGCATAGTGGGTCTTGGGGGCGGGAAGGCGTCGCTCGTTGGCCAGCTGGGCAGGCTGGCGGGAGGGCGATTCTCGTACTGCCTGGCGTCTGAAAAGTCGAGGTCGAGCAGCAGGCTGAGCTTCGGGGCGGATGCGGAGGTCAGGGGGCCGAGGGCCGTGCGGACCCCGTTGGTGCGCCAGGGGATCGATACCTTCTACTACCTGACGATGCTGGGGATCAGTGTCGGGAGCCGGAGGCTGGCGTTCAGCGAGGGCTCGTCGTCGTCATCCGTGGGGGGGAATATTATCATAGACACGGGGACGACGGTGACGTTGCTCCCCGGGAGTCTGTACGAGGGGCTGAAGAAGACGCTGCAGGGGATGGTTCGGCTGAGGCAGATACCGGACCCGACGGGGACGCTTGACCTGTGCTTTGAGACACGCGGGAGCGTGGTGGGGCTTCCGGAGGTCACGGTGCACTTCGAGGGGGCCGACGTGAAGTGGGGGCAGGAGAATTTGTTTGCGAGGACAGGCGACGTGTCGCTCTGTCTGCTGGCCTTGCCGGCACTGGGGATTCCCATTTATGGTAACATGGCACAAACGAACTTCCTGGTGGGGTACAATCTCCGGAAGGGGATGCTGTCCTTCAAGCCTGTACGTTGTGGTGGCAAACCTTGATAATTGTCTTGCTTCTCATGCTTCTAAATTCGGGTTAAAATTGAAGTATTATAGACTTTTAAAATGCATGCCCTTGTGTCTGCTATTTTGTTATAAAAAATTATTTTTATAAAATATTAAATATATTTTCATATAATAATCTTTGGTGGTGAATTAAAAACAATCTAAAATGGTGTGTAAAAGGGTTTTGACCGGAATCGAACGACTTGGATTTGCTTCTTTACTGGTTCAATGATCTAAACTTGAAAAATGGTACGAGAGATGCTCCCGACTTTAACATTGCGACGATCATGTCAGTCCACATTGCTCAAGATGACGACAATGAACACTAGATATATTAGCTTGTAACTATATTAGAGTGTGTAGAGTTTGAATTGGGGTGTTATCTTATTGCGTATGATTGTCCGAATGGGCTGCCCGAACTGCCCGTTTGTACATCCAATGTCGTACACTTTTGGATGTTAGTCTTACTTTCGGGGATGATCAAAAGGTTCTCCGAAAGAAAACAAGAGAGGGAGAGAGTTGTGAGGTAGAAAAACATCTTTTGTTGTCACATTTTAAAATCAGTCATTGAACTTCGGCAGTCTCTAGCCTTGGATGTGAGCAACTACCATTGGGGTGAATGGATTAGTAGCCGGTGAAGCGGCCGGTTTAAACTTGAAGAAGACGTTTGGTTTCCTTAAGATATCTTATGAACTCACAAAAATTGTGTCTTAAGATTGAAGTTTATTGTGGTTTGTGAAGATCGAGGAGATAACTTAAGGACAATGAAGAAAAGAAAGGCAAAATCAAAGTCGACGCACGTAATAGTTACGTTCTAAGACGAAATTGCCCCGTAAAATACATATGATTAATGCAAACGTCTCCGAGATACAACAACTTTTGACTTGTGTATAGTAGTATTTCAAATATACAAACATTCAGCGAACAATACTAATGTTCTCAGTACTCAACAAAACAAATATCAAAGAACGCGATATGATTTATAACCTTTAAAAGTGTAATGCTAGAGCTCTTAATTTTCAAGTAAATGTTTAATGATTCAACAGTGTGGGTATTAATAGATGTGGAATAGGGGTATAAGGCTCAAAAGACACCTTTACGGGTGAATCTCGTTCAACACAGATGCAACCAATCGAGCCGAAAGCTCTTGGTTGCCAGCAGGTGCGACCTAATGTCGTGCCGTGACGAGGGTCGTGCCTCTTGTCGCGCCCTACAGAGGCTATGTCATCGCACTGACAATCGTCGCTCCCTGACAGGACTTGGCGCGCACCTGCGCCCAAAGGTTGTACGCACTCGTCCAAACGTAAAATCGTGTTCTATTTTTCCTACTCGTCCCAAACAAACCCTTCTATAGTTCTAGCATAAATAATGCACGATTATGGCTCATTTGACTTGTCTAAACATTCGTCAAAAGCAGAATGTTTACAAATCCTACAACCTTTAAATTACTTAAACTCAATTATTCCAATATCATTTAGAATTAATTTCCCATTTAAACCTAAAATAGTTTTGAGATATTTTTAAGCATTCCATTTACAAAAAAGGAACCGTAAAATCAATATGAAACCAAATTTTCTTACAAATAGCATTATATAGTCTATTTCTCAAACACCGGTTGCATCATAAAATTCGACAACACGCCAAGTAATATCGGTAGTACAAACCAAACCCTGTTGAACATCATCGGATGCCACAAGTAGTTTTTAAGGCTGATCAAGAGTACGACTCTGAATCACTTCCATTTCTTGAACCTCATGAACTTGTGCTTCCCGAACATGCCGTGCTTCCAGCGCTTTCCAAACTTACCATGCTTGAACTTTCCGTGCTTGAACTTCCCATGGTGGCCATAAAACCCGCCATGATGGTGGTACCCACCGTGCGCCAAGTGGTGGGCCCCATATGCTGCTGCAGCTGCTGCCGCCCCTCCAGCTAGCATTGCCGGAAAATGGCCTGCAATATTTGTTTGTTATATAGTTTTTACTTGGAATGAATTATTATTATTATTATTTCAGCAAAATAAAATCTTAAGGCAACACATCAGGACATGACACAGCAACTCAATTCAGTGATTTCTCCAAGTGAGTTCAAGCATATATTTGGGATTACCTATGGTATTAAAGGACTTTGATGTAACACAAAACATTAGCTATCCCATTGAAGAACTCTGAAAAACAAAAATTCTACACCTGTAACACCTCCACATAATGCATTTCAAATTTTAGCTAATTCCAGAGCATTCTTTAACTTATGAAATTTGTGCTTAAAAATTGGTAGTTTGGACATTGATGCCATCTTTTTGCAGAAGTAGCAAAAGTTGTAAATAAATTTATGCAAGAACAACATATGAGGGATCCCAATACAAGCCCGATTACGACTTTCACTTGTAATTCACCAAACAATACATCACACCTGCCATTTATGGGACATTCAGTTAGAAACTTAAAAAGAATTGCATTGATCCTACTTATGAAAGCAATGGACAACCCATAGATCTAACCACGAGATATATCGTCATCAATCACCATGCTTTGCATACATAGACTAAAAAAAAAAAACTCGATCCACAAAGGAAAATTCCAACAGAACAGGATTAAACAGAGATGAAATTAATGTGTGATTAACTTTGACGAATTAATAAAGAGATACCTGAAAGATGAGACGAGCTGGGATAACCCGATGGATGGTATCCTTGCGGGGGAGGATATCCAGCAGGTGGATATCCTGCCGGAGGATAACCGGCCGGTGAGTATCCTGCCGGAGGATAACCGGCCGGAGGATATCCAGCTGGTGGGGGAGGATATCCAGCAGGTGGAGGATAATGTCCGGCTCCAGCTGCATAGGCCGCAAGGTGAGAAAACATTCCCTTCTCTCGACTTTCAGGATTGTCCTGTCCACCTCCCATCTTTCACTCAAAACTACACCAACTGTGACCAAACAAAGAACCGATAAAATCACGAATTAGAAAACAAAAATATCTAACACCTTTACCAATATTATAATGCTTGACATACACAGTGTATTCACGGAAACCTGAAAAAGAAAATAATAAAACAAAAAACAAAAAGAGAAAAAGAATCTGTATTCTGGGTAAAGGTGTGTGTTTGGTGTTCTTTGATGAGAAACATGGCTACCACATGGATCAAGATTTGGAAGGGCAGAATGCATACTTTTTTTATACCTACCATATCAATCAAAACGATCAATAGTTTCACCAACGGTAAGAACCATTTCATTTCATCTGAGTTAAAGATATTTCTCAATTCACTTTTTCAGCTTTAATAAGCAATATTAAATAATTTGATGATTATTGACGAGTGCTACTTATCTAAAACATTACGTTCCAAGAGAGAGAGAGAGAAAGAGAGATGTTATAGTGTACATCAAAGTTAAATCAGAAGGGGCATATGATCATTGATGATTAGGTCACAGATAAATTAACAATTGGAACAAGATCAGAAGGTTATACGTGTACTCATGCACCTACACCAGATCGCCAAAGCAAATAGGATTAAGGAGAAGAAAACCCAATAGCATCACTATGGATAAAAACGAGACTCCAAAAATAAGAAAATAAAGCCAGAATATATATAAAGGAGAAACAACTTGAAAATCACATACATATTCAGGTAAATCAGTGTTCAACAAACATACAAAATAAAAAATCCTTCAAATCATCCGAGTATGAATTCTGCCAAAGCTTCAGGTGTGCCAGTTTTACCTGAAATTTTTTTGCTTTTTCTTGGAGGTGCTTTTTCGCTCTACAGAGATTGAGCGAAATTCTAGTCGGTACTTTTNAAATCTATTCGGCACTTTCAAGATAATGTATAATTTTCATTCGTAATTCACGCGTTTCTTCCACGCGTACGCTTGATGAGGATATTATAGCATGATTGGATACAAAACATCTCAAAAAAATCTAAACATTTTTAACTCAACCATTTTTTTAATTCAACCACTTTTTTAATTCAACTTTAACTCAACTCAACTATCATCAATTTTATCAATATAATTAAATAATATTCATCAGTCATTCTTACACACTACATCAACCTTAATTCACTATTCATCCACTCCATAATTTTATATTTATCCACTCACATAATTTTAACGCGTTTAATGCACCAAATCCCCCTGTATTATACTAAATTCGTGCGTTTCCCCCTTGTATTTTAAAAATTGCCTCAGACCCCTTTGTAATGTAGTTTTGCATGCGCGAAACACCCTAAACCGTCTAATATGATGGAGGTAGCGTGTTGTGCGGCTTTTTCTTCATTTTTCACCCAAAGTGGCGGAAATTACTGTTTTATCTTTGAATTATGTACAAAATCTAAACGGTATGAAATGTGGGTTGGAAAGGAAGGTAATGGCCGCCCAACCACTAGGCCATATGGATGGATGTGTAATTTATTGAACATAAATATATCTATACATCATATTGAAAGAAATTAAATAGTTTCAAATAAGTAAATAAATAAAATAAAAGGATAATATGTAAATTTACTATAAATTAAATATTTAATAATAATAATACTAATAACTTCCAATAAATTAAATTAACTTAAAATAATGAAAAAAATAAATTAAAATAAAGTAAGATAAAATTTAATGTATCAGCGTGAACTAAAATTAAATAAAGTTATAATTAAATTTTAAATGAGAAAAATAAATACAAAAATGAAATTAATAAAAATAAAATTAAAATAAACTAATTAAAGAAAAATAAAAATAATAATTATATAAGATAATAAAGTATAAAAATTATAAAGTAAAATAAATAATAAATCAAATATCTTATTATGAAATAATAAATTAAATAAATAAAGAACTGAAATTAATATAATATATATAATAAAAAATACTATTTATCAAATAATTTTAATATGATTTACTCTTAATAAATATATTACTATTTAATATAAAAACAAAATGATAATTTTATTTTAATAAATTAATAATATAAATGTAAAATAAATTGTAGTATAAAATTTCAATATACGTTTTAATGAATTACACTAGTACATCTTGGCCACGGGTGCTGTAGGTCATCCATGGATAATCGCGGATGAAGCTGTCAAGGCAACGAGAGAGGTAGTCCGCCGCAAGAATGAATACAAAAGGGGAAAGGGGGCCGCCCTGTCTAAGGCCTCTAGAAGAGGGAAAAAAGTCGGTGGGGCTGCCATTAACCAGGATAGAGAACGTGCAGTGCTCCACACACGCCTACACAAAATTGATCCAACGCTCAGGAAATCTCATCCTAGCCAGTGTCTCCCTCAGAAACGGCCACTCCACCCTATCATACGTCATAGCCATGTCTAGCTTCAGTGCAATATTCGGAGCTCGCTTCCAGTCCGCGTGGGAGATGTCGTGGATCATCTCTTGGGCCAAAATGATGTTATCACTAATGACCCGATCCTTGACGAAGCCACTCTGGTTCGGAGAGATAAGGGAGGGGAGAAGAGGGGAAAGACGACCGTTAAGAATCTTCGAAATGAGTAGTTGCTAGGTTAGTTGTCTGTTGTTGCAAGGTTAGTTTTCTGTTGTTGCTAGGTTAGTTAAATGTAGTTGCTAAGTCAGTTCAATGTAGTTGCAAGGTAAGTTGTCTGATGTTGCTAGGTTAGTTATGTCTAGTTGGTAGGTTAGTTGTCACGTCCACACACACATACACACACACATACACACACACACACACACATATATATATATATATATACATATTTAAATTTTTATTTACTTGAAATAAAAATTAAAATCCCGTCTATAAATATAAAATTACTAAACTTGATAATCTTTTTTGAAATTTTTTAACCAGCCTCTAGAAATTAATTAACCAATTTATGGTATAAAATTAACAATATTAATTAATCCAGTTTTGGTATAAAGTGGGCTATTTTATTTGAGGAATCTAATGGACATTTGCATTTTTTGGTATGAAATGTGTTGCTATTAATAAATGTCCGAAAATATGGTATAAATTGGGCGATTTCATTTTGGTATGAAATATCTGAATTTAACTTGTAAGAATTTTATTTGGTATGGATCGAATTGTAATTGGAGATTTTGAAAACAAAACAAGTAGTATGAATATTATTTAGTATGTGTATGAAAGTCGAATTTTAGGTTGACTTGTTATAAAATCAAGGTGATATGATTATCAAATTTTAGCACATTTCTATAATAAATAACTTGCCATAATATATTAATGATTATTCCGTAAACTGGTATGTATTCCTCTTGAAAATCAAAAAGATCTTTGAACAAATATTAGTTAATTACATTAAAATAATTTAATTATAGATAATTAGTTGATAATTTTGAATGATAAGGTAACCAACAACAGATCAAGAAAATTGCGAGATATATTAGATATATTATGAATATATAGTTGATAATTATGAAATATATGAAATATGTTAGAGAATATATTGTGTAAGATCTAAATTTGGGTTCCAGATTTAAAAGTCAAATAAGTGATTATCAATAACTTACGCGTCAATGTTAACTTGGAGCAAATGGAAGAGTCAATTATTTAGAGTTGATAAATTACCCAACTACTGAAATTTTGTTTTTTGGATAGTTTATAAAAAAAAAATGAACAATTTAAGTTTTATAATTATACATATTATTCAAATAGATTTTAAATATATGATAAAAATTTACCAAAATAATTATTTTATGGAATCACAATGTAGTCAAGTTGATTTTCTAAATAAAAATTTTAAAATGACACTTATTTTGAAATGAATATAATGTAATTTATTACCAGTTACGTACACTGTACAAATTGTGTACTAATATTAAACAAATACGTTTTATCTAATTTTGCCCAACTTAAATTTCTTATAAAATTTTTAATAAATTAATATAAGTAAATTGTACTTCCTCCTATTTTTATTATTTGTCACTATGGCTTGATTGATCATTGATTAAATAAATATCGTTTTGGCTATTTTTTTCATATCTCTATTTTTAATCCTCTATCTAATACACAGTGTCTCTTCATATCCATTTCCATCATTTCCCATAACATCTATTAAATAGGGTTAATATTGGCAAGAAAAAAATTCTTAATTAGCGTGTTGTTTCTTAAAACGACAAATAATAAAAATAGGAAGGAGTATTACATATTGATTCCATATTTTTAATTTCTAAATATTATTTATAATATTAATGAATATTTCTTACCCGTGCATTGCAGGGATTCGTACTAGTTACAGAATAACACTCAAGAAGAATTATTATAAAAAACATTCTAAAAGAGATAATCAGTATGGAGATTGCTTTCGAGAACTAGAAAGACATGTTAATCATTATGGAGATTGCTTTCAGCTTAATTACCTCTGGAGATAACCATTTTTTAAGCATTGAGTTTTAATTTCAGCTTAATTACATCCAGATTTATCTTCTTATGATATCTCAATCATGATGGTAATTAAGCTGAAAACTAAACTCAATGCTTAAAAAATTGTATCAGAGATGAAGATATCATAATAAGAAGATAAAATCTGGAATTAAGAAATGACTAAATGCTTTATTCAAAATGCAAAGTGAAAAGAAAACTCATTTACTATTCACCGAGGCCGAACTCATGAGTTCGTTCTGGCAGCGTGGTTTGGTGACCGAAGCCTCCATTGTGGGGGCATTCAGGGGGAAAGGCCGACCGGCTAGTGATGAAGCGGGTGCCTGGATGTGGGTGATGCTGGCTACCACATTGTTCATCGACAAGAGTGGTAGTAGAGTGACCCCCAAGCTCCTGCACGAGGTGCTCGACGGTTTGGATATGATTGGGGGTTCCTCATGGGGATCAGCTACGCTGGCATACTTGTACAGACAGCTAGGTATTGTCAGCCGAGGGGACTTCAGTGGACTGTCGGTCTGCAGGGCTCTTCTGCAGTCCTGGATATATGAGTATTTCCCCGATTTTCGACCCTAGGGGCATCTACCCATCGGTCCTGACTGTGTCGCACGATCTCGCTCGTGGAGCGTAGGGAATGCGCCAAGGTCAGACGATCGACTCACAGCCATCCGTCGGTGCCTCGACAGACTCACTGCCTCATCGTTAAGTTATTTTATTTAAATTTAGTTACTCGTTATTTAAAATAATATAATTATTTTTGTAAATGCTTTTATGCAATTGTGAACAGGTGCAATGGTTGTCATACGGCAGCTCCAGCCCAGATGCGATAGAGCCGAGGACTCTTTATTGCGGATTGATTCGATACCGCGATATTGTCGAGCCGTACATGCCTGTGCGGGTTCTACGTCAGTTGGGGTATGCCCAGACTGTCCCTCCCCCTACATACCCACCAATCAGTGCAGTACGTGCTTGGGAGTCTAGGAACTACAGGGTTGAGCATTCTGAGGCTGCTGCAATAGGTGCCTGGACCCAGTTCCCGATGTCTGGGACGGTCAACACCATTTTGTTGACCTCCTCCATACATGATCGCGGGGAAGCGACTGAGTAGTACTTACAGTGGTACAGTCGGGTTTCCTATCCGATTGTCATGGGCGAGGAGCTGCCGGACGAGAACGAGGTCCCTACGCGTGTCAATACCGCCTATATAAGTTGTTTACTAATTATTTTAATTAATGTTATTTAATTGCAATAATTTTTTTTAATAAATTTTAGTCTTATCTTTTTATTCTTCCATTTTTTTAGTGGGGGGACCGTCTTTTGGCAGCGGGGATGCGAATGTCCGGTGGCTGCGGAAGTCCAAGAAGAATTGGCTAAGTTTAAGTTAGATTACGACAATGCCCAATAATGATGTAATAAATGTTTTTTTTATTATTATTATAAAACATTAAGTTGAATAGTTTTTTTTATTTATTATTTGTAAAACATTAAGTTGAATAGTTTATATTAAAAATGAAAAAAAAAAAGTACCGTTAATGCAATTTTCGATTCCTCTGTAACATGATCATATGTTCCTACGCTTCGAGACAGGCTCGTTCTCCTGAGAGTCCCGATGGGTCGACTCAGGAGAACGAGCCTTCTCGAAGCGTGGCAACATACGATCATGTACAGAGCAATCGAAATCGCATTAACGGTACCTTTTTTTGTCATTTTTAGTATATAAACCATTCAAATTAATGTTTTTTTATTTGAATGAGTTTTTTTTTTCTTATTGTAAATCATTAAGTTGAATGGTTTTTTTTTTTTTTTTACTAAACTTAAGTTGAACTGATTCATTTTTTTTATTTGCTAGATTTAAGTTGAATGAGAAGCGTCATACCACAACTGAATAAATGCGTCAACGCTTTCGTGTTCGGATCGGATTCTGCATAAATTGTATACTCGCTGCTCATGGCCAAATGCATAAGCTGGGAAGGAACGTCTCTACCCTCGAAACTCTCTTTCCGCAGCTTATCTTTAAAGTTATATACCTGTCACTGATTAGCGTTAATTATAATGATTATTATAATTTAAAACAAAAAAATTATTATATTAATAAATAAAAAAGTATATTAATTAATTTAATTGATAAAAAAATATTAACTATCATAATAATAATATATTAGTAAATATAATAAAACTTATTAATTATTACAATAACTTTTAGATATAAAAAACTTACTAATTATCATAATTAACTTTAAAAAGTTAATTAAAACATATATTACAAGATATAAATATATATACTTGTCACACATGAACGTTGTCTCCTGGATTCTTTTCCTTCAGCGTGGCCATAATTTTTGTCGGGGCCACCTGAGCGTCCGTCATATCACGAACAATATTCTTAGATGAAGTGCTAAGACCGCTCAACTGGCGATGACCCTCAGGATACACAACAAAGGTATGGTTATGGTAGTCCTTCTCTTCCTTGCTACATCTACAGATCCTCCAGTATGGCTCGCCTGGCATCTTTTTTACTTTGATCTCAAAATCGCAATTGCACTTATTCGTATTTGTCTTTCTGGATTTTCCGTCTGTGCCTCTATAGCGTTCGCCTCTATGGCACTTCAAAAGTTTGACCGTTTTCTTTTTGTGTTTCGAAATTACTAATAGGAAACCATTCAGTATCGTCTGGTGTTTTGCAGCTTCAATAGCCAATGTATGGGTATCGAAACTGAGATTGTAATCAATACCATCTCCAAAATCTTCCCATGACTCCTGCTATATAGTACAATATTTATATTTTTAAAACATGTTAAAGTATAATCTATTCACTCTAATATATAAGATAATTAATTCTAACATGTAACATAATAATTTGTAACCCATAACATGATATTATCTAACATCCAATTTATAGCATAATGAAGTCTAACATGTAACACAATAATTTGTAACTCCTAACACGATAATATCTAAGATCCAATGTATAACATAATCAACTATAACATGTAACATAATAATTTGTAACTCCTAACACGATAGTATCTAACGTCCAATTTATAACATAACCAAGACTAACATGTAATATAATAATTTGTAACTCGTAACACGATAATATCTAACGTCCAATTTATAGCATAATCAAGTCTAACATGTAACATAATAATTTCTAACTCCTAACACGATAATATCTAACGTCCAATTAATAACATAATCAAGTCTAAAATATAACATAATCATTTCTAACTCCTAACACGATAATATCTAACGTCCAAATTATAACATAATTATTTCGAATATATAACATAATAATTTAAAAAAAAAAAAATCGTCCGGTTGGTCGAACCGGACGGACCGGTCTCGACCGGCCGTCGCCGCCGGACATCTTTTAAGGCGTCTAGCTGTCCGGTTCGGACATAGGCCGTCCGACCGGACGAACTTTTCGGATGGCTTTTATGCCGTCCGAACCGGCCGGCCGGACGCCTTTTGGACCGTCCGGTTCCGGCGGTCGGACGGCCTAAAAGTCGTTCGATTTCGCCGGCCGGACAAGAATTTTTTCGTACCTCGGAATTTGAAAACATTTCACCGTACATTTTGCTCTGAGATGTTTGGAAAAAATGAAAAGGGCAAAATCGTCCAAGGAGGCGGTAAATAGTACTACTCAAAGGAAATTGTTTATTCACAAACCATTCTTTTAAGGACAAGTATGTCCTTTTACACACCATAATGGCTATAAGTCATTATAAGATGGTGGCTATATTTCACTTTTAAAAAAAAAAAAAAAAAAAAAAGTCACTTTATTTATTTTTGGAATTAAGCCTTGTAAATGCGTTAGACCCCTGGGATTGAGAGAGATGATCCAGTAAAGCGAAAATCACTCTGCCACCCATAAAATATAGAAAAAACAGAAAAATGAAAAAGAGAGTCAACAAAATAACTCATCATCAATTCTGATTACATTTTACCATGCCTCGTAAAATTCTCACTTATTTTCCCAATACTCTGTTGAATTTGAATGGTCTGCCACAATTTCTTCACGCATGCATGGTGACTAAAAGTGAGATTTCTTTTTTCAGGTTCTTATGCACCCAATCTTCCTTTTCCCTCTTCATTCTTTGCAACTGATTTGTCATAAAAAATTAAAAATAAGAAACAGGATTCATTCGTTTTCCTTTAACTGTTTTTTATATCCATTATAGATTCGTTTAGTGATTTTGATTTATTTCCTATATTAGCGATGATTATGAGAATCGGCTTCTTATGATGGTCCAGGGGAAAGCATCAATTTTGTCAGGAAAAAAAAATCATAAACCAGTCATTGTTGCAATTCAACCGGCTTCATCCCCTGCATTGTTGGCTAATTTTATTTAGGATTTGCGCCTCTTTTTTTCCTTTTTCATTCGCGTTCGCTGCTTTTTACCTTCTTGGCTTGTATGTAAAATGTAATCCAGTGACGTATTAAGTAATTAAAGTTAGGATCAGGCAGCTGAACCACGTTTATCTGTATTACCTGAACAGGGTTTTCTGGACATGAAATTTCATCATATACTAAATGCACAAGTTGAAGTGATTCTGATTTCTTATCATCGTACCTCGTTTTGCTATGCAACTGGTCTGGCACCATGTTTGATTCCAGCTATAAGTCACAATACATTGGTGGCCAAAAGGAGAAATTTGTAAGGTAACAATACCCTCAACCTTTCTCGTAACTCCCCTTGTAATATCTTCGATATCCATTTTCTTTTAAATGAATATATTTGTGTCATTGGGACTCTTTTCAACATGTTATGATTTTATGTATTGGTGAACATGAAGTGGGTGCAATTAAGATTTCAGAAGCTTTAAACAACTAAAGGTCTGATTGGATATGGATTTGATTGAAAAAAAAAAAAATCATTGTATTTTTAATTCAACATTAACTCGACCCCACTATCCTCAATATTACCCTGCTACAGGTTGGATGACTTGGACTCTTTTAGATCAGAAATGGCAGCAAAGAAGAAATGCGGCGGGTTCAGCTTGGATGGGTTTTCGGGCCCAGCCCAGCCCAACAAAACGACCCCCAAATCATTCAGTCTGGGCTTCCAAAGAGGATCCGAGGGCCTCCTCACAATCGGACGATCCCTAAGGTCCGGAGTCACGAGGGCCGTGTTCCCAGAAGAGCTCATAGTCTCAGAGCGCAAGATATTCGACCCTCAAGACAAACAACTTCTATTGTGGAACAAGTTGCTGCTCTTCTCCTGCATTGTGGCCGTGTCCGTGGACCCTCTCTTCCTCTACCTTCCCGTTTTCCAGGAAGAGAAAATGTGCCTCCACATACACGCCAGCCTGGCGTATACCACCACCACCCTCAGAACAATAATCGACGTGTTTTACGTGGCCAGAATGGTTTTGCAGTTCCGCACGGCCTTCATAGCGCCTTCGTCTCGAGTATTCGGGAGAGGAGAGCTCGTGATCGACCCTAAGGAGATTGCACACAGATATATACATCGCTACTTTTTCGTCGACCTTTTCTCGGTGCTTCCTCTGCCGCAGGTACAGGGGATCCCACCCCATTCAAGGTGTTGTATGTGTTT
>BKCP01008292.1:4117858-4155506 GCA_008636005.1 Striga asiatica
TTCTAGAAGAAAGCTTTTTTTATGAATCGAACTGAGCTAATAATAAATGCTGATTGTTTAACTAAACAGATCGTTGGGGCCTTATGGTACCTACTGGCAATAGAACGTAAGGACACGTGCTGGGATATAGCGTGCCGGGAAGCTCCGGACTGTAACACGATAAATCTGTATTGCGCCCACGAGGTCTCGAACCTTGACATGTGGAGAAACATCAGCAGCACTTTTATTGAGCCAAAATGTTCGATAGATGATGACGATAAGTCACAATTTAAGTATGGAATATATGCTCAGGCTCTATCCTCCGGCATTCTTGACTCCGAGCATTTCGTGTCAAAGTACTTCTATTGCCTGTGGTGGGGCCTCCAGAACTTAAGGTACTCCTCTTGTTGAACTATGTTATTTCTGTCAGGAAATATACTTGAGAAATACAAGTGATAGGAATACAATAAATTCAATGAAAAAAGTGTTTTTAACTTAATGAATTGCAGTACACTTGGTCAGGGGCTAATAACCAGCACATATCCTGGAGAGGTTCTATTTTCTATAACAGTAGCCATTTTGGGACTCCTTCTCTTTGCTCTTCTCATCGGTAATATGCAGGTATGTATTCTATAATCTATCTTAATGAACTTCTTTGAAAACGTACACACGTTTTATATCCAAGTATATTTCCGTTTTTGGTACAGACGTATCTTCAGTCTCTGACGGTTCGGTTGGAGGAGATGAGAGTTAAAAAACGTGACTCCGAGCAATGGATGCATCACAGGGTACTACCGGCAGAGCTCAGGGAAAGAGTAAGGCGTTACGACCAATACAAATGGCTGGAGACGAGAGGAGTGGATGAGGAGAGCTTAGTTCAAAACCTGCCCAAAGACCTTAGAAGAGATATCAAGCGTCATCTGTGTTTAAATTTGGTCAGAAGGGTACGCACACTTTTTACTTTCGTAGCTGTCGGGCTCTGCCCGCCATCTCTGTACAAAAAAAGAAAAAGGGTACGCACACTTTTTTAATCCATCAACATAAGGGTACGCACACTTTTTTAATCCATCAACATTCATAATAATAATAAAAAAAAGGAGGAAATTGTAAATTTGGTCCCGTTAGATTGGGACGGTCGCAATTTCAGTCCTTAACTAATTTTTGTTGCGTAATTGGTCCTAAATCTAACTGACCGTTAAGTCAATGTTAACTCTCACGACTAAATTTGCAACTGTGGGACTAAATTTGCAATTTTCTCATATTTGATATATATAAAATAACTTTTAATTTTTATTTTTATTTTTATAATTTTATTCACCGCTAGAGTTATATTTTCATTCTTTATCAACCACTATAATCATAATAAAATAAAATGATGATTTTCTAAATATATTTATTATTTAATTAAAAATATTTGAAATATAGAAAATATTGTATTGCAATTAAAATTTTTAATATATTAATAATAATATAAATTTAAATTTATTTGAATTTATATATATCAAATATATTTAAGTTTATATTTTTTTATATTAAAAAATATATAAATATTTTTGTTATATATCACATATGGATTTATGTTTATATTTGTGTTATATTAAAAAAATATATAAATACGAATTTAAAAAATGTATCAAGTAATAATATTTTTGTTATATATCAAATATGAATTTAGAATATATATATATATATATATACACACAATTGACCAGTCCGATCAACCAATTCTGACTGGTTCATTGGAAACCAGTTAGTTCAAAGGAATCCAACCATTTGACCGATTCTAAAAATTAAAAATAATAGTAGTTGATTTTATTTTTATTTTTATTTATGTTTTAAATTTTTATTAACCTCTAAAGTTATATTTATATTTTTTATCAACAAATATAATTATAATAATATTAAATATTTATTTTGTAAATATATTTATTATTTAATTAAAAATATTTTAAATAAAGAAAACATAATAATATAAATTCAAATATATTGAATTTATATATATCAAATATATTTAAACTTATATTTTTGTTATATTAAAAAATATAAATATTTATTAATTTATTTAAAAAATATATATATTATTGACGAGTCCATTCAACTAATTCTAATCGGTTCATTGGAAATCAATCCGTTTAAAGGAATCAAACCGTTTAGTTGACGGATTCTCGGTTCAACAACAAGTTTGGCCGAGCTTTCAAACCAATAGTAGTTGGTATTACTTTTATTTTTATTTTTATTTTTAAATTTTATTAACCTCTAGATTTCTATATTTCTAATAAATTAAATAATTAATATTTTTTAAATACATTTATTATTTAATAAAAATTAATTTTAAATATAGAAAACATTGTATAGTAATTATTTTTTTTTTGTCTCAAAACTAAATTTTTACTATCAAATATTGTTATATACTCACGGAATAAAAATTGCAACAAAAATTAGCAATAAAATTATTTTTCAATATTTGGGACTAAATTTGCAATAAAACCAATCTTATGGGATTATATTTGCAATTTTCTCCCTTTTCAAACTAATGACAAACGGTGACTTAACGGTCAGTTAAATTTGGGACCAATTACGCAACAAAAATTAGTTAAGGACTGAAATTGCGCCTCTTGAGACTAAAATTGCGACCGTCCCAATCTAACGGGACCAAATTTGCAATTTCCTCTAAAAAAAGGCTAAATTGCATTTTTAGTCTACTCGTTTAATGGCATAAAAATTTTAGTCCCAAGATTCTAATATTTTGCTTTTTGGTCATGTGATTTAATATTTTGCTGCAATTAAAGGACTGATATTGCAACAAATTTTCAAATTTCTAGATTTTTTATTAGCAATTTAAGTCCTATAATTAAAAATTTTGTTGCAATTCCAGTCCTGTTGTTTAAAATTTTGCTGCAGTTTCAGTCCTTAGCAGAAAGTTAAATTTATAGGACCAAAAGGCAAAAAAAAGAAAGTTAGAACATCGGGACTAAAATTGTTATAGCGCTAAACTAACAAGACTAAAAATACATTTTTTGCCTAAAAAAAATATTATATCAAAATGAAATTACTTATAGATGAGGTTTTATTTAGGTGCCACTTTTCGGCAACATGGACGACAGGCTGCTGGACGCGATCTGCGAGCGGCTGAAGCCCAGCCTGTACACGGAAAACACATACATCCTTCGAGAGGGTGATCCAGTCGACGAGATGCAATTCATAATCCGCGGGCGTCTGGAGAGCGTGACCACGGACGGCGGCCGGTCGGGCTTCTTCAACCGCGGGATTCTCAAGGAAGGGGACTTCTGTGGGGAGGAGCTCCTCACGTGGGCCCTCGACCCCAAGGCCGCCTCCAATCTCCCTCCCTCCACCCGCACAGTCAAGGCCCTGACAGAGGTGGAGGCCTTTGCTCTGATAGCGGACGAGCTCAAGTTCATCACCAGCCAGTTCAGGCGGATCCACAGCCGCCAGGTGCAGCAGACCTTCCGCTTCTACTCGCAGCAGTGGCGCACGTGGGCGGCCACCTTCATCCAGGCAGCCTGGCGCCGCTACTCCAGGCGCAAGCTGGCTGAGGAGCTCCACAACGAGGAGAATAATAATAATACACCTTTCGTGCATGAAGACGAGCGCGCGGCTTTGATCCCGTCTTCATCGATGGGGGCCACTGTGCTGGCGTCGAGGTTCGCTGCGAACGCGATGCGTGGGGTCCACAAGTCACGGGATGAGTCGGGGGGGATGGTCGTGATGCAAAAACCGCCCGAGCCCGATTTTGGCTAGTTGAGTACTGGAAAGTTGGAAACTATATATATGTGTGTCTGCATGCTTTGATTAGTGTAGTTTATGATCAAGCAAAATACTTGGTAAGAGATTATATATATATGTATATTAGTTCGGTTCATACCCAAGTCCATCGCTAAATTTACTCGACTCATCAAATATCTCATTGAAAAGCATTACGTGAATTGAACTTCTCAATACATGAGCTACAATCACAATGCTTGCCTCAAAATCTTTTTTTTTTTTTTTTTTTTTTTTTTTTTTTTTTTTTTTTTTTGTTTTATTAAACCAAAAACAAAAATGGTTAATCATTCTAATTAAAACTGATTTCAAATGCTACACACAATCACGCAACAACTACAAAGGAAAATCCAAATACACAAAAGATTTTGATTGGGGGAGGAGATTCCCCGGGTTGCCCGGGACAACCCCCATTGATCATCACTACATTGATCATCAATTTTCACGACCGTGAGCTTTGTTATAATCTTCTTCTTGGTGCCCCTATTCTCCCAAGCATCTTCTTGCCCTTCGCTGTAGATAGTGAACCCAAGGTAGGGTCAGGTATACTACAACAAACATGGGTTTTAACAACGTAGGGTCAATCATAAGTACGGTTGCCAACTTCACCTTCCGCTACTGGTTGATCTCCTTGTACTGGACTGTGATTTTTCAGCCCACTTAGGGCCTTTTATATATAGGTTGGGGGTCCGGCCTTAACCCCCACCCTTCTGGGTGTTGTTAAAAAAAAAAAAAAAAAAAAAAAAAAAAAAAAAAAAAAAAGCTCTCGCCACTCGAACTTCACGTCCTTTCCTCGTCAAACGAGACAAGGTAGAGCTATCTTCGAGAATTCCCCGGCGAATCTTCTGGACGCTGAATTTGGGCCATCGAGCTCCTTAGTCTTCTGCTGATGGTCTCTGGACTCCAAATCGATCATGGAAAACGTGTTAGCTCCTTGCAACTGGTCGAACAAAACCTCGATCCTCCGAAGTGGGTACTTATTCTCCACCGTGAGTCGGTTGAGCTCCGGTAATCGATGCACATCCTTGTCTAATCATACTTCTTCTTCACAAACCAAAACTGATGCACCTCATGACGATACTCTCGGTCAGATGAAACTACAACTTAGCTACTCCTGAATCTGGGTCTTAAGTTCTGGTAACTTTTTTGGCGCCACTTGATAAGGTGCTCTGGATACTAGTCCCACTCCTGGTACCAAGTCAATTGAGAACTCCACCACGCTTCCGCTGGACCTACAAGACATCTGAATACTCGCACCATTGGAACTTTTCAGGTGACGGCTCCTTCTTAGTACTCCAGGCGATAATTGCTACGAACTCTTGGCGATTTCCCTTTCTTAGGCTCTTCTTCATCGTCGAGATAGCTCGCAGAACGATCTTTTCTTTTATCACATAAAACTTGATCTGCTCGTCTTCTGACTAGTAAATGTCACCTCATACAGAAAAATAGGTTTGTCACGACCCAGCTTCAAGCCATGGTCTACCCTGACTTGTGGCTCTTATTTCAAGCCTCCACGGTACACCCGGACTTATGACTCTTATACAACGAAAATTCGTTACTACAATTGCTTGAAGACACTTTGCCAAAACGTAAAGCGAGACAACCTCTGGAGTTATAACTCAAACTAGAGTCAAACTTAACTCAAAACTTAAATAGAGTCAAACTTAGCTCAAAACTTATATAGAGTTCGAAACTTAGCTAGAGTTCGAAGGTCTATTCTCGGAGGGTAAGTCCTAAGCCCCAACATAAACTCATGAATGCTGATATGAGCATGTTGAAACTTTCCTGAAATAACTTATAATACTTACCTCGGAGTTGGCGTGGCACGAAGGTGGCGAGTGGTCAAACTTTCTATAATTTTTTAAAATTTTCTAACTTTGAAAATTTTCAAGTCTACATAACCGCTGACCGGCTTGGATACCAACTTGTAAAGCACATTCTACTTATCTTTAGAAAATTTCTAAATTTTCAAGAGTAATTTCAAACTTTTTCGAAAACATTTTAATTTTTAAACTTATTTAGGGAACTTACTTCTTCTTCTTTTAAACTAGTTGAAAAATTGCTTTCCTTTTTAATTAGAACTTAAGTCACTCACTTAAGTTCTTATGGGAACGCTGATTCCAACTGCTCTCTTAACTTCTTTACTGCTCAACTCATACTTAATCATGCAATAAAAACTTAAAGTTTCAAACATTCATAACAAGATCTCAAATCCCATGAAAACGTCTGAAAAACAGCAAGTCTTAAAAATCTTAACGGAAGTATGAAACTGAATATCATAAAATGACCATCCTCACCAATCGTGTGCGGCACCAACTCGATCAACCCCAAAGAAAAATAAGGGGTGAGCAAAACAACTAGCTCAGTGAGGTAACATAGAATAAATCGTCCTAATTTGGTATGCTATAATGACATTTTAAATTTTCATCGTTGAGAAATATTCTATTTATGACAGCATATATTGTTGTCACTAAATTATATGTTTTATGATAAATATTTTTTACAACGATGAATATTTCATCATAATTTCATTTGTTAGTGACAAAATTTATTGGTGTTACTAAAAATTATTTTATTAATGACACTCTTAATTTTTATCACAAATGTATTAAAAATTATTAATGGCTTATCTTCAATCTATTTCTCATAAAAATTTGGCCCGTTTAAACATTCGTTTTTCGTCGTCCTTTCATAAAATTACTTTCTTGACAATATTTGACAATTTTTCTATCAAAACAAAAAGGAAATAATATTCGTCATAGTTTAGTAAATTCAATCAAAAGAGCAAAGCTATATGGAAAATTACGATGCAATGAATATAAAAATCACTTCAAAATGCATGTGAAAATAATATATGCCATTTAATAAAAAGCGTATTAAGATTTCAATGTGGGATAAGTTTGGTTGACCTTTCCAATCCTACCATCAACATTAAAATGACAATTATATGACGTTGATAATCAATTTTGAGAAAAAAAAAAAAAAAATAACACGAATATCTACTTGATTTTTTTCAAAAAAACAGATATCCAATTGATTGGGCCTTTAGAGACAATCAAATAGAAAGCCAGGAGCACCATTTTCTAGAAGTCCCAATTAATTTAATCCAGATTAAATATTTGGCCATAAAAATATATATAAATGAGGTGAAATGAAACCCATTTTTACTAACTGATTTTTTGGTGTAAAAAGTTGTGCGCGCTAAATTACATCAACGGAAAGGGTATTTTCCTATCTATTAATATATAAAGAGGGAATGATAGTTTTTTGAAAAAATCAAGTAGAAAATCAGCAAAAAAAAGATTTCAATTCCCGCCTAAATAAATACTATAATGAAGAATTTTTTTGGCAAAAATTTGAATCTGCCCGCCTTCAACCAATTCAAACGCTTTTGATATTTTAGTTATTGATTTCAAGCCTTATCTATTTATCCAATATGATTTTTACAAGATTTGGTTAGATTTTTTTGTCAAATATTTGTATTTATCTTAATTAAATCATTCCAAAATCAATCCTAACTAAAATCACGTGTGTTATAGAATCCTATCTATATAAATACATTTGTTTATCATCTCCTCCAAACATTCACGATCAAAATTCATACACAGACAGAGAAAAAAAAATGGTCAAATCCCAAGTCGTTCGAGTTGGAATTCCAGTCGGTGTGGGGTGGGTCGGGCGATCCGGGTTTTGTCTCCGGCAGGTCGTAACAGTTGTCTCTCACGCGTGGGGTCGGTTGGTCTTCGCCGGAACACGACGAGACGTGGAAGGAGAAACTTCGGAAATGTCGGGCCGCGGGCCTAAGTGGGTTTTGATGGTCTCGGGTTCGCCGGGCGGTTTTGTCGTTGATCAACAGGGACCAAGTCTTGGCCTCGACCATCCCCATCTCGAATTCTTCTTTGGGCGTTTTTTTCCTCTCGCTGCCGCCGCCGGCGTCGGATTGTCTGTCTCCGGCGGGGATTTGGATCGGCGGAGGATGGTCGTAGCGGGGTTTATTGTATGGATCTCGGGGATCGAGATTGAGGGAGCCCAGAGTGGATGACGACAGGGCAACGACGTGGTGGTGGTGGTGGTGGTTCACCTGGACGGAGTAGCTCCGCCGCACCGGAGGATAAGGACCTGGCAGTTATGGCAGACTTTTGGCTTCGACGTCGCGCAACCCATTATCGGAGGACGCCAATAATCCGACGAACAAATTAGTGGATTAAAATCCGAAAAGCCTCCCATCAAAAAACCCAATAAGCGAAAACAGAGGAATGTATCAAGAATCAATCTTGAAGCTCATATGAAGATTAAAATTCTAACATGGATTGAATAATTTTAGAGATTTTTTTTTAGAGATTTTTTTTTTAGATAAATGTTGATAAAATCGAAGGGGAATGAAGAGAACTATCATTTTTTGTGCCTTTTTGTGCATCTGCTGCTCAGATACAGAACAGATTTTACCAATAAAAATTCGATCTTTCTGCAAAATACCTACAAATTGAAAGGGATCAACGCGGAGATTCTTACAAACAGCAGAGGGATCTCAGAAAAAATAAAAAAAAACAAAAACAAAAAAAAAAACAGACAAAGAATCGATAATAATTAAGACTGGGCTGAATTATTGAAAATTGAAAAAGGGAAAAAAATGGGAAAAGAGGAAGACAATCTGGGGAGTCTTCCATCCTGAGCTGAGAGTTTAGCCCTTACTTTATCAGCCAAGCTTTGAAGATGTGTAGCTCTAAGACACCCTCTGAAGATAGGAACTCCAAGAGAAAAGCGAAAACCATAAGAGATTCAATTCCTCCTCACCCGAGGTACCTTCTTTCGGAGTTCACTTTCCGGGATTCACAGCTTTAGTTAAAGCCCGAATGCAAGAAAAGGAGACCCATTTTTGTGCAGCTGCTTTTTCTCTCCACTTTCTCTCTCTAGAAAAAAAGAGAGCGTGAAAAAGAGGAGGAGTGAAATGGCTTTGACACTGAATGTGTGTGTAATATTTGCAGTGAGTGGTCTACAACGAATGTGAGAAAAACAAAATATTTAAAATTGATAAAATAATTTATTTATAAACTTTGATTACGGTGCAGAATGTCTGTACTTTTTATATGGGCGGGGCAAGTCTGTAAAATAATGCAATTTTGTAATGTTTTGATTGAATAAGAAAACGTGAAGAATGAAAAGGAAAAGAATCGGGAAATGCGGGAGTTATTGCTTGAATGGCTCAAACTCTCTAAAATTGTAGGTGTTAGTGGACACGCACCAATAGTGTGAAGGCCAGCTATGAAGATTACGTCACTTTTCTTTAATTTTATAATGTATATGTTCATGTTTCTTTTTTCTTTTTAAAAAATAATTTATATCTATATATATATTAAAGTTTTGATTAGTTTTTAATAGTAACTATTTCTCTTCAGAAAATATTATTTACTATTTCAGAGAATGAATTTAACAATTATGGTATATTTTAAATGATCACTTATGGAAGTTGCGGCTCATTATTTAATGAAGTAATTAAGTCATATTTTAAGTTACCTGCTCAAATCATGTGAAATTAATATATTGTATATAGTGGACGAATTTATTTTTGGTATTGATGGTTGTTTCTATTAAAAATAAATTAATCAATATATGGTATAAAGTGACTATATTTTGTTTAGGTTATTTGACAACTGTTTTTTATAGGAAATTTGTTGAAAAATTAATAAATATACAGTTTACTTTTTTCTGTAATGCGCAGGCTACAATATTGGTTTTTAAGCGTGGATTTCAATTTTTAAAAAATAATATTTTAGACACTTTTACATACGTTATATAATAGTCTAGGCATTCTTAATATTTGTTGGGTTGCAATATTTTAGATATTTTTAAACATATCTTGATAATGGTTTTTACACATTCTCTATATTAAGGAGGTGTATCTATACATAAATAGGTTAATTTTTTTAGGTGACTTCACACATATTTTTTAAAATAATATATAATATTTTTTACATATGTACGATTTTAGGTATTTTTAATATCTATATCTATACATAAAAAAAGAGAATAAGATTTCAAAAAACATTTGTTACATACTAAATTTTAGATAGAAAATCACATTTTATTTGTTATATAATTTTTTTGATTGTCATCAATCTTGATTTGTAATTGCAAAATTGATAAATTACCCGTATGCTAAAAAAACATACCAAATTCTTTTTACGATAAATACTTCAAAAATTAATTTTTGAAATCTTTTATACTCAACTGCGCAAAAGTTACGGAAGTTAGGTCATAATTCATCCTAATGGTCGATATCATCTTAATATCTATTTTAGATATACTATGTATTCATCATTGCAATATTTATGTTATATATTCTAAGTAAATTTTCTCATCTCCTCCCAACAAATTTAGCATGAGGTAATATGTTACCTCATAATATTTTATATAGTTCTAAACAAGCAATTTTTACCCGTTCTATCTATATATACATTTACATATACATATGTTAAATTTAAATATTTTTAGACATGTTTTCTTTAAAAAATAATTTAAAAAATTTTAGGTGACTTCACATATTTTTAGATAGTTTTAGACATGTTTTCTTTACAAAGTACTTTAGAAAAATTTAGGTGATTTCACATCTTTCAATAATGATATAGAAAATTTTAGATACTTTTAAATACGATTATATAATATTTTAGGGTTTTTAATATTTTAAACATACATTTTCTTAAATTATTCTCTACAACGTAATTTTATATTGTTTACAACTGATATACGATAAATTATACCCCATATTCAAGAATGGAACCGATGATCCAAGTTACTTGAAAGATGGGGCTATACTCGCGCCAACACTCGAGATCGTAGAATCTATAAATGCATACATGTCGTTGTTGAATTTGACTGAAGGACGCATGTATTTAAGCTCACACAGTACGTGTAAATCTGACTCCAATACCGACTTTCTGGCACAACTCCATACCCCTGATTTCTTGAATACTATCAAGTGTTCTAGAACACCGAATCATGAGTTGAATTTAAAGGTCGAGACTCCAGTTATGTTGTTGCGGAACATGCATCACTCAATGGGACTCTGCAATAGTAGACGATTGGTTGTGACCAAACTCTCCAATCATGTGCTCGAGTGTACTGGCGATCATGCAGGTGATAAAGTTTTGATACCTCGAATGACCATAACTCCTTCGGATGTTAGAGTACTATTCAAATTCCAAAGAAGGCAGTTCCCCATTATGGTTTCGTATGCAATGACTATAAACAAGAGTCAAGGTCAATCCTTATCTCATGTTGGCTTATTCTTGAAGAAACCAGTTTTTAGTCATGGCCAGTTATATGTCGCTGTCTCCCGTGTTACTAATAGAAAGGGTCTGAAAATTTTAATTTGTGGAGAAGAAGGTTTGAAAGCAAATCAAACCAATAATGTTGTGTATAGAGAAGTGTTTAATAATATATGATTTTTTTTTTGTGTACTTTGTATTTCTCTCTCTTTTTTTTCTATTACAATCAAATTATTAATTTATAAATAAAAAAATTAAATAAAGTTTAGATAAAAAGGTTTGAGGAAATAATCCCACCGTACTGCACACGGGTACTACACTATATTTTCCAAAATAAATATACTCCGTGCATCGCACGGGTTACGTACTAGTTTTCTGAAGGTAGTATTATTATTTTCAGTGTGTAAATGTAGCCGATTTAAGTTTTTCTTGTTGAGTTGTCCTTCATTATCCCAATCCATGTAATCTTATTTTATTTTTGTTCTTCTTTTATTTTGATCTGATCCTTAACAATACTAATCATAAACAATAATCTGATCCTTATATTAACCATAAACAACATGTATAATCATAACCCAGCATTAATTACGAACTGGAACTTAATCCAAATTTAGTTTTATGGTGTTGTTGCTCTGTTATTGTCCTATCCTACCATTTTAAATACTTTTCTAAAGTGTTACACAACTAAACCAAACTTCACAAGTTACGGAACATTATGGTTAAGGTTGTCCACCGGTCACTGTTGACCCATTACATTTTTAATTTCTTCAATTCATTTCAAAGAACTGATCAATACATATGAAAATGCATTTCTTTGTTTCCATTCATTTTGCCTGAGAATGATTCCTTGTTTCTGTCGTGTATTTGGCATAGCTTTGCTGTCTCGGCCTCATGTCAGTAATACCCAGGTACCTCAAACCATCTTCTTATTTTATTCTCATTTCTCTTTGTATGAAACTATATATATGTTCAATTATTGGTTATTACGCACATCACATGAATTAAGTATAAGTATACATGACAAAGATCGATTATATATTTTGAGGTTGTGCTTTTTTATCATATAGAGAGATTATGGGGTTTATATGAACTAGATTATCCCTCAAAACTGGATATAGAGTAGTTTTGTGGCAGAAAGGCTGGTTTATAAAAGCATTTTAGTCAACAAATAATAATAATAATAATAATAATAATTGATTGGGTAAGCTATAGTTCATTTAAATGATAGTTGATTGGGTAACTAATTTGTTTGCTATTCCGGTGTGTGTCCAGTGACATATCCGGTTCTCGTGGCAATGGATAGTGTACTTGATCCTTGCTAAAATAGAAAAAATAAATAAAAAATAAAAAATAATAAAAAAATAATAATAATAAAATATTTTGTAGATCTAGAGTGAAGTAAATTGAGTTTTGGTTGATGAAGAAGAGCAGTTGTGGCTCTTGTCCCGGCGGCAAGAAGAAGAGGGACATTTCTTGAGCTCAGCCTGTTCTCATTTTCTTTTTTTTCTTATGTTTTATTTGCTTTTTGATTTCAAAATTGATAAGATTCATTTATCCTATCCTCTATCTATCTTTACTTATTTGATTTTTTTATTACAAAATCTTTATTTGATGATGTTGATAAATTTCAATATTTGGGGCTGAAAAGTCAACTGGTAAAATTGCTAAATAAGTAGTATTTATTTATTTTTTTCTCAAATTTTTACCATCATTATATCAGAAAGATTGATCGTGATTTTAAATATATTTATATTAAATAAAAATTAGAAATTATATTATTTAAGTTAGATAAATCAAAATAAAATAATATTTAATTAAAGGATGATTAGAAATTATATTATTATATCTACGTGAAGGAAACCAAAATACATGATCCAATTTATTAAAATACAATTGTGAGTATGTTTACCATAGCACTATTTTGTCTACAACTCTGGAAAATTAGTATGATGTGGTAATTTTTATATATCCTTCCAAGCTATAAAATAATACGAAGTAAAAAAAATAAATCCAGCCTAACTTTTTAGTATTTTCTATAAAAAGAATATTTAATAATTTTTTATTATTTATTAATTTAATTTTGACAATCCATATATTGAATAATTTATGTATTTATACAAATAAAATCTTCATAAAAAAATATGTAAATTTTAATCATAATAAAATAAAATTTGACGTTAAATTAAGTTAAAATCGACATTTGCTCCCACTTCTTTATAGCCTAACAAAGTTTTAATATATAATGTACAATTAATTTGCATCTCATTCGCCATGAATTAATTACTAAAATTGTGATGTACTTTTTCTGTTAAGTTACCTGATTAATATTCATAAACTGTAAAAAAAGAAATAGTTAAAACTATAATATTCAACAAAATATTCAAAACTTAAAAATGTAATTTGAAACAAAAAATTTAAAACTTGTGAAATAATTTTGTATAAGTTATATTTATCTCTTATAATTTAGGAAAGAATGGTAATATATTTTTTAACATTTACTACAAACTTTTACAAATGTTCCTAATAAAAATAATTTTAAATAAATTTTCTCACTCGCCTTTTTTAAGTAGATTCTTAACCTTTATATATATTGATTGTTTAAAGTCACATGAAATTTATCTATAATAAAGTATTTTAATACATCTTAGTTGACACGTTTAAAATTATCTAAAATATCATATGTTATTCTTGTATGGTATGTATTAAACTCTGTCTATATTAATCTTAAGTAACATCCAAGTTACAAATAAACAAAAAGTATAAATATGAATTTAAGAAGCATATAAAAATAATTTTAAATTATATAATAAGTGCGATAAATATTTTCTATCATACGCAGATTCTATAATAAATATTTTTTATCAATTTATACTTTAGTTGTACCTTTTCGTACATGTATTTATTTAGTTGCATCGCTCTACTACTCTATATGGTCATGTCATGTACTTAAAAATAGTGATTACTCTATATTTGTACCATGAATATAAGCTAATATTACAATATTCACTGTGAAAAATTAGCTCCTTCATTTCTTAACTCCTAATTAATTTATTTTCTACTATTATTTTATTTGTCTAATGAGAAAGGAGAAACATGACTTTTAAACATTATGATGATGTAAGAAATTAGTTATTGTAAATATTCAATTTCGGATATTGATGTAACTAGCTAATTTCACTTTTTTTTTTTAGATTTATTATGAAAAAATGAATACCAAAAAAATATTATTCTCGTACATTTTTAAACATAGTTTCATTTTTAAACAAATTAATTGATAAATATATATTTTCAAGAAAATAGAACATACCTCTGTTCTGCTCGCATGAGAGCGGGTAGTGTCCGTTTGGAATGGTCTCTATTCTCCTTTTGGGAGCTTTGTGGTAGTTTTTTAGTATTCGTCGTGTCGTGAGTTTTGTGTCTTGGTTTGCAGCGTTGCTAGTAGCGGCTCTAGGCAGTCTTCGGATTCGTCCTCCCAGTCTTATTCAGCTTTTGGTTGTCTTATTTCGCTAGGGGGCGCGCTATGCCTTTGCATATTTGTGCGTTTTCATCTATAAAATTCTCTATCATTTTGGCAAAAAAAAAATAGAACATATAAACTGTTCAAAAAAATGGACAAATTGTCACCTACAATTTTGAAAATAAAAGTGCACGATAAGAAGTAAAATATGTAGGACAATATTTAAGCATATAAATTCAAAAAAAAAAAAAGATAAAATTAATTTTAAATTTTAATTAAAAAAATCCTTTACTAATAAGTCCAACTATTTAAATAAAATGTCTACTTTTCATTTTTGAATTAAACATTGATCAACTTCAATAATATTTTGAATAGAATCCAAAATCATTCGTATAATATGGCCACAAGTATTTATTGGGGCAACTTGAAAGAGAGAGAGAGTGTGTGTTAGAATATACACTTGTCAGTTGTCCCACATCGTTTATACAAGGAAAATAGGCCTGACATATAAGGCTAGTGGGTGTTAGACAAAATGACCAATCCACACACTCATATTCCATGCAGCCCATAATGCACTCAATTCAGGCCCATGCAGCCCAACTCAATTTGGATTCAAAATCAGCACGTGAGAAAGAAATGGTGCATGAGAAGAGGACAAGAATAACGGGCAGAGACAGCTGTATTGTACCAGCTTCTATCTCAGCCATTGATGAGGAATGATCAGGATAGGTGTATGGTTAGGATACATGCTTAGTCATTTTTGTACTGTTTGGTTCTTATCCAAAAATGATGAGAGATGGCATTATATACTCGAGCAATGTAACAGTGGTTTACTCAATGAAAAAGATACCTGTTCTTGTTCACATTTTGCAGCATGAATTTCTATGATATTTTGTTCATTATGATCCCGATGCTTTTCTTTCATGGTATCAGAGCAGGTCACACCTGCTGCTGATACACCTATCCCTATCATTCCTTTTCTTTCTTTTCAATGTCAGATCTTGATACAGCCATGTCAGGCACAGGAGCACAAGCTCCTCATCTTAACTCATCTCTCCAAATCATCTACCCACAAAACCAACTCTTGACCACCAAACTCGATGAGAACAACTACCTTATATGGAAACAGCAAGCTCTCATCACCATTAGAGGATATGGTCTCGAGCAGTTCATTGTTGGAGGACAAGAGCCATCTCAGTTCATACAGCAGCAGGAAGTTCAAACACTCAACCCAGAATTCATCACCTATCAGAGGCAAGATCAAATTCTTGCTTCATGGCTGCTATCTTCTTTATCTGAGAGCCTTCTTGTTCAAATGGTTGGTCTTCAAACTTCTAAAGAGATTTGGCAAGCATTGTCCACAAATTTCACCAGTCAGTCTCTTGCAAAGCAAATGCAATTTAAGCTACAGCTTCAGACCATGAAGAAAGGGAACCAAACTATGAGAGACTTCCTCAACAAAATGAAGGGCTGTTTTGACATGTTGGCCTCGGTTGGAGCTAAGGTATCTGAAAAAGACCAGATCTTGCATATTATCTCTGCCTTAGGAAGTGAGTATGACCCTGTGATGATCACTGTCACCTCAAGAATTGATACATGGTCAGTTATGGATGTTCAAGCTCTCCTTTTGAGCTATGAGTCTAGATTAGAGGCAGCAACTACTCAGACCAATGTTGGAAATGTCAACCCACATGGATCTCAACCTTCTCTCAACATAGCCACCCAAGGAAATCAAAGAGCAAACTAGAACAACAATACAAATCAAGGAAGGGGAAGAGGTGGCTTCAGAGGGAGAGGAAGGTCTAGAGGATGTTTTAGAGGAGGAAGAGGAAGAGGAAGGAGTGTATGTCAAGTTTGCTGGGTTGCAGGTCACACAGTAGATAGATGCTGGTACAGATTTGATTCAAATTTTGTTCCTTCCACTCAACAGCAGCAGAACAACACATCTCCTCAAAGCCAAAGTGGTGGATATAACAACTTCAACAGAAACCCAGCACTTCATTTGGCTCAGTTACCACCTCCTTCACCTAGCATTGGCTTAGAAAACAACTTTGAAAGTGTTTGGAATCCGGACTCAGGAGCTACAAACCATATCTCCAATGACTTGAGCAATCTTTCCAACATTTCAGAATATCAAGGAACCAACAGGCTTCACATGGGAAATGGAGTTGGTGAGTCTATTATTCATTTTGGCACAGCTCAACTTACATCTCCTCATTCCTCTAGAATTTTCAAATTAAATAAGCTTCTTCATGTTCCTTCCATTACTAAGAACTTATTGAGTGTTTCTGAGTTTGCCATTGATAACAAGGTTTATTTTGAATTTCATCCTGACTTTTGTGTTGTTAAGGACCAGGTTACCCACCAAATACTCCTCAAGGGAACCCTTAAAGCTGGCCTTTATCAATTCAACCTCATCAGTCAAAGTAACACACAAGATCTCACTCAAGACTTTTCAACCTTAGAACACACTCAGCCTAGCTCTTCTAGTGTTTATACAGCTTCTGTAGTTTCTCATTCCAAGAAGTGTGACCTTGATTTGTGGCACAAAAGATTAGGACATTCTGCTTTTGATATTGTAATAAGAGCTTTGAATGATTGTAATGTTTCTTTTGAAAAGAATGCAATGAATGGTCCTTGTTCTTCTTGCTTGTTGGCTAAAGCACACAGGCTGCCTTATTCTCAATCTGAAACTATTTGTGATGAACCTCTTCAGCTTGTTCATTCTGATTTATGGGGTCCCTCACCTGTTAAATCCAGAAATGGATATCTTTACTATGTCACTTTTATTGACCATCACAGTCGATTTACTTGGCTTTATCTTCTCAAGCATAAATCTGACACATACAATGCTTTTCTTCACTTCAAGAAACTTGCTGAAAATCAACTTGGTAAAACCATTAAAGCTGTTCAAACAGATTGGGGGGGTGAGTTTAGGTCCTTAACCAAATTTTTCCTTGACAATGGCATACAACACAGACTTTCATGTCCTCACACTCCTCAGCAAAATGGAGTTGCTGAGAGAAAACATAGACATGTGGTAGAAATGGGCTTATCTTTGCTTGCTCAGTCTTCTTTACCTATGTCCTTTTGGGATGATGCATTTGTTACCTCTTGTTATCTCATAAACAGAGTTCCTACAAGACTTCTAGCCTATAAAACACCTTTAGAAACCCTTTATGGTCACAAACCAAACCTGCTCATGCTAAAGACCTTTGGCTGCTTGTGTTTTCCTCTTGTTAAACCCTATAATAAGCACAAGCTCGAATTCAGATCTTCTCATGGAACATTCATTGGCTATAGCCCTCATCATAAGGGTTATAAGGTTCTTCTGCCAAGTGGTAAAGTGATTATCACTAGGGACATCACCTTCAATGAGAACATTTTTCCTTACCAACAGAAACTCACATCACCCATCAAAGAAGTCTGTCCCACATATCTGAATTCTACTGCTGCACCTTGTGTTGTGGACTTTTCCCAATCTTATCATAATTCCACCACTCAACCTTCTAACAACAACAATGCTCCTCATACCCCTCAGTCTATCACTACACCAAATTCCAGATCCTCAATGTCCTCTTCCTCCAATTCTAGAAACTCTCATTCAAACACTACTATTCCTTTGTTTGTTGAGCTGCCTATAGTGGATAACAGATCTCATCAATCTTTTGAACATGTGAATAACACTGGTGCTGCTAATGAATCTGTTCATCCTATGATCACCAGGTCAAAGAGAGGGATCTACAAGCCAAAAGTTTATAATGCAGCAGTGTTACCCAGTGAACCTAAGTCCATTGATGAAGCTGTTAAAGACATTCACTGGAAAAATGCCATGGAAAGTGAATTTTCAGCCTTGATGCATAACAAAACTTGGGATTTGGTTCCTATACCCATAGGATGTAATATAGTGGGCAGTAGATGGGTGTTTAAACTGAAGAAAAATCCAGATAACACCATTAGCAAGTATAAAGCTCGGTTGGTTGCTCAAGGGTATTCTCAAACAGCAGGGTTTGATTTCAAGGAGACATTTAGCCCAGTGGTTAAACCAACCACCATAAGAGTGATTTTGAATCTTGCAGTGCAGCTTGGCTGGAGCACTAAGCAATTGGATGTAAGCAATGCATTTTTGCATGGAGATTTGGAGGAGGTTGTTTACATGAAACAGCCTCCAGGATTTGAAACTCTATCCAAAACTGGTCAACCTCTTGTGTGCAAGCTGAAAAAGGCAATATATGGTCTTAGGCAAGCTTCTAGAGCATGGTTTACAAAGATCAAAGGAGCTCTACAAGATCTTGGTTTCAAAAATTCAGTGGCAGATCCATCTTTGTTCTACAAAAATGAAGGACATGTGAAGATTTTTATGTTGATCTATGTTGATGATATCATCATTACTGGAAATGATGATAGGATGATTCAAGAAGTTATCCTTAGTTTGAAGAAAAATTTTCCTTTGAAAGATCTTGGCAGACTTCATCATATTCTAGGCATTGAAGCACACTACTCATCACAGGGAATGCATCTCTCTCAGCACAAGTATGTCTGTGATTTGCTGGTTAAAGCTAAAATGGAAAATGCTAAAGGCTGTCCTACCCCAATGGTCTCAACTTCTAAGCTTTCTAAACATCATGGAGACCCTATAGTGGACCAGACTCTTTATAGAAGTATTGTGGGAGCCTTACAATATTTAACTATCACAAGACCAGAAATCTCCTATGCAGTGAATAAGGTTAGCCAATTCATGTCCTGTCCCCTTGACATTCATTGGAAGTCTGTAAAAAGAATTTTGAGATATCTGCAAGCAACACAGTATTTTGGGCTGTACATTACAAAAAGCAAAAGTCTCAAGCTTATGGGATTCTCTGATGCTGACTGGGCATGTGACATAGATGATAGAAAGTCAATCACAGGATCTTGTGTCTTCCTCAGTGGAAATCTGATTTCATGGAGCTCAAAGAAACAGAATGCCATTTCAAGATCGAGCACAGAAGTTGAGTATAGAAGCTTAGCTCACACAGCTGCAGATATCAGTTGGATTCAGTCACTGTTGAGAGAGATAGGTATGATCATTGATAACATTCCTGTGATTTGGGTTGATAACTTAGGAGCTATAGCATTGGCTTCAAATCCTGTTCTTCATGCTCGGACAAAGCACATTGAGCTTGATATTCACTTTGTTAGAGACTTGATACAAAAAGGGAAGGTGACTGTTCAACATGTGCCCTCATGTGATCAACTTACTGATATCTTTACTAAACCCTTAAGTTTCCAATCCTTCACTCGGCTTCGAAGTTCCTTAGGAGTTTGTGATCTCACCTCGATTGGATTGAGGGGGGCTGTTAGACAAAATGACCAATCCACACACTCATATTCCATGCAGCCCATAATGCACTCAATTCAGGCCCATGCAGCCCAACTCAATTTGGATTCAAAATCAGCATGTGAGAAAGAAATGGTGCATGAGAAGAGGACAAGAATAACGGGCAGAGACAGCTGTATTGTACCAGCTTCTATCTCAGCCATTGATGAGGAATGATCAGGATAGGTGTATGGTTAGGATACATGCTTAGTCATTTTTGTACTGTTTGGTTCTTATCCAAAAATGATGAGAGATGGCATTATATACTCGAGCAATGTAACAGTGGTTTACTCAATGAAAAAGATACCTGTTCTTGTTCACATTTTGCAGCATGAATTTCTATGATATTTTGTTCATTATGATCCCGATGCTAGTGGGTTACTCCTTCTACCACCAATTGGTTTTAGAATGGAACCCCACTAAGGCCCATCTAAGCTCACCCTTCTTTGGTGCGCTTCACGTCCGTAGGACCGCACCCGTGAACCCCGTTTCTTCATAGAGGATCTAAAGCTGCCAAAATATACATAACAATGTCCCCCGAAATCATTGTAGCGGTGGACCAAGTTTTTCACCCTTTTTATAGTTTGTTACAGTTACAGATCCAATTCAACAATTCATGTATACATATATAAAACCTACCTTTTCATTTTCCCAAATATATTTACATGCAAATAACTTGATCACATTTCCTCACTATCTATTTAGTGTGTTGTGCTGCAGAAAAGCAAATCAAGAGATCATTATTATACGGTGAAAATACCCTTCATCCAGAGATCATTTCAATCTTTTCAATAAAAGGCATGCATATATGTCTTTCCATGCCGCATCAATCCATGCATATTTTTACAATATTGTTTTTTATTATTTAATTACATAATTTGGTTAAAGCTGATGAATTTGTTGTGCCACCTTTAAATTTTTCTTCTTTTTCCCTTGTGCATGCCGGTGAAGAACACGGATTCTTTTGTCCTTTTCCTCTTTTTTTTCTCCAATAAAAAAAAATAAATCTTGTTTTTTATATTCTATTCTTTTTCTCAGCCTAAAAAATAAGCTATTGCCTTTGGTGTGTTATGTTGCATGTTTACCTTTTTCTTCAACAGAAGATTAATGGAGGCACAGAGTTGTTCACAAGTGAGAAGACTTCATATTGTCTACTTCCTCAGTCGAAATGGCAAAATCGAACATCCGCATCTCGTCCGAGCTCATCATCTCTCTAAAAACGGTGTTCGGTTACGAGGTAATTATTATGCATTCGTCAATCTTTGCCATTATTATCAATGCAAATGCGTATCACATTCAGAAGTTTTGTCTTTAGTTTACCGTAATGCCAAATGTATATATGTGCATGTCACGAAAAACAATATGAAAAATGCGCATCTCTTACGCGTCGGATTATTATGAATAGACGTCAAGAGGTGGATTGGCGAGTTGAGAGGAATGAATATGCCGGAATTATTTTCTTGGTCATACAAGAGGTCCGTATTTAATTTTTAGCCATATACGTGTTTTTTAGCAAATGATTATGTAGATTTTAAGTACTGATATAATTCAAGATTAATTGAAGGTTGTAATTTTTTTTCCTGGCTTGTAGAAGATACAAGACGGGTTATGTGTGGCAGGATTTGGTGGATGATGATTTGATTAATCCTATCTCAGACAATGAATATGTTCTCAAAGGCTCAGAGATTTTATCCACCAAAATTAAAGGTAAAGTTATACAATTTACTAGTTGATTTTTTTTATTTTTTATTTTTTCAAAATGAATATAAATCAATTCTTACTAGTTCTTAAATTTTCTTCAACCCTACAAGGACATTTTTTTTATTATTTTTTTTTTAATTCTTCTTCTTACTCTTACATACAAGTTGCTACAGAACTTTTCTTAACAGATGAACAGTTAGCAAAGACCAAGGATCAATTTCTACAAGAGGACTCAAAAACCACTACTAGCAAAGAAGAACATCATCGAGGCCACAGCTCATCAAAGACCTCAACAAAATACTCATCCGAAATTGAGCAAGAATCTCCAAGTTTCAGCTCAGAATCATCCACAGTGACAGATGACTCAATAAAAGCAGATAAGATGGAGAAAACATTGTCCAAAAGTTCTACACATGAAAAGAAAGATGAAAAAAACCCATCAGCTGACGACAAAAAAAATCGTTCTTCATTGCCTTTCTACTCGACATTTTTTAGCAAGAAGAACAAGAAAAAGACCAACAATGTCAACACTGGTGATAAAATGCAGTTTTCAGATAATTCAATGATTTCACTATCAGAGCCTCAGCTATCGAAGAGCAAAAACACTTCAAATGTGTTTCGTAATTTGGTCTCTTGCGGTCCCTTGGAAACTAATGATTCAGCTGTTGTTGCAATAAATAAGCAGAATAATAATGATGGTAACAATAGGCCTACTTTCTTGAACATGAGTTCGAATGATTTGAGAAACGTGGTCTGTGGCTCGGCAAAGACATGCAAAGAGGGTCCTCAGGGGGAGCTTGGAGGGTCTCAAAGGATACTCAGAACTCCTAAATGGACTCAACAGCAATTATTATCTTGTGGAAGGTTGTATTAATTAATTCATTTTAACAATGCNAAAAAAAAAAAAAACCAACTCGCTGCATTTTATTTGCTTTCACATAGAATACTTTCAATATTTATAATGTCAAGCGACTACATAAATCTTTCTTGATTTTTAACAATTGTTAGACATATAGTTTACCGATCTCACATCCATCTATTACAAGATGATCATATAGACATATCCTTCACACAAACACAACCACAACCACAGATAGATAGATAGATAGATAGATAGATAGATAGATAGATAGAGAGAGAGAGAGTGGGGGAGAGAGAGAGAAGAATCAATCAACATTTTCACTAGTTTATGTTTCGATTTATGCGTAAGCCCACAATTGTGGTGCAAACTATACCACTGACCCATCTTCACCAATGTTTCGATTACTGCTTTTTTATTTCTTTTCATGTATAAATTTGTTATTTTGTAGACTGATTGTGTTTTCGCCACAATTGAGATTTTGATCTATTTACAGAGTGGTGAATATCTGAAAAAACATAATATTTTTAAATGTTTAAACTAATTTATAAATAATTAATAAATTTTCATTTTATTTAAATGTATATTTAAAACTTGTACCAATTCTACGCCTGACTGGTGCCTCAACCCTGTACTTCCACGACATTTTAGTTTACTAAAAAAAGAAATAATAACAAGTAAAAGAAGAAGAAAAACAAGTAATAGAAACCGAAATTCCACGACATTTTAATTAACAAAAAGAAAATAAAAAACAAATAAAAGAAGGACTAGGCTACAGTCCCGTTATGAAACCATTTCGTTGGGATTTGTAACCGTAATAATTAGATGCATATGTAAATTAGCGTAGCATGTGCATCCGACGGCTAAATATCTCAACTGAATGATTCCGTAACGGGACTGTACTCTTACCCCTTCTTTTATATTTGGTTCAACGGAGGGAAAAGGAGGGGAAGGATTTCAATGGAAGAGATGTAAGGGAAGGGGAAATGATGTAAAATAATTTTACCTTGTTTGGAAGGATTTTGTAAGGGAGGAGTTGAAGGAAAATAGTAAACCTTGTTTGGTTAAAAAGTGGAAAGAAGGAAAAATAATGTTGAATTTACTATTTGCCCTTAATAATATAAGAGATAAAATAATAAAATAATTTTAATACTAAGGACGAAAATGTAATTACATTTCTTTACATTTTCCTTCAGTATTTGGAGCGATTTTAATCCCAAATTTTTCTTCCCCTCCCCTTTTAAAACTTGAACCAAACAAGTGAATTATAAATTAAAAAATACTACATGTACATAATAAATGTACATAATGTGTACATAATACTTACATAGAGTGGAGTAGCATTATCCAAATAAATTTTCCTCTTCCCTCCTCTCCCCTCACTTCCAAATCCCTCCAACCAAACACTTTAGGAAAATAAAAGAAGAAGAAAAACAAGGAATAGAAACGAAATTCCCAAATTCATATCCCAATTGATATTTCAAAATTTCTCGTGCTGGGTTTATCCTTGTCTCCCTCAGACCACTCCTACTTATCCGAGCTTCCTCTTCATTCTTCAGCCATACCCAAATTGCCATCCAAATTGCTTCATTTATAATTTCTACGGAAAGGAAGGAAAAAAAAAAAAAGTGGACCAATAAACAAAAATGTCGGTTATGGTGTCAACATTCTTCGTATCTTCAAGCGCCGAGAGTTTCAACACCAAGCTACCATTGAACTACAATACTGATGCAAATCTTATATCAAGATTTCAGCTTTGCACTGGTAAGTGTTACTTTCCGATAACGCTTCTTTCATTTCTTCCTCTTTGGCTCGACAATAATAAAGCCCACCGGTAAAAATAATACTTCTGTCCAGGATTAAATATCGGGAGAAAGAAGGATAGGCACATCAATAAATCTTTACACTCAGTTCGAAGTAGTGAAGCAATTATTCAGAAAACTGAGAAAAAACATGGAAAATCCTCCAGAAAAGGCAACAAGGGTTTAATTTTGAGCGAAGGGAGGGATGCGGATGAAAATTACGGGCTTATATGTCCTGGTTGTGGAGTGTTCATGCAGGATGCAGACCCGAATCATCCAGGTTATTTCCAAAAAAGAAAAGTCGAAAAATCAATGGAGGCTACGGAGGATTTGTTGGATGACGATTTTGATGTAGACGAAGATGAACTTGAGGATTTTGAGGATGACATTGAGGGAAATTTGGAAAATATCGATAAAGACGTGGTCAACTGGGATGCTGAAGACTGGGAATCGGATTTTGAGGACGAGGAAGACAAGTACTCGAGAGAGGTGGATGGATTCGTCCCTGCTGGGCTTGGATATGGAAACATCACAGAGGAAACCCTAGAGAGGAGCAAAAAGAAGAAGGTCTCGAAGGCCGAGAGGAAAAAGATGGCGAGGGAGGCTCAGAGAGAGAAGGAAGAGGTCACGGTTTGCGCCAGGTGTCACTCTTTGAGAAATTACGGGCAGGTCAAGAATCCCACTGCCGAAAATCTGATACCCGATTTTGATTTTGACCGGCTGATAAGCACGAGACTAATGAAGCCCACTGGGACAGCCGACTCTACTGTGGTGGTTATGGTTGTCGACTGTGTCGATTTTGATGGGTCATTTCCAAAACGTGCAGCCAAGTCCCTTTTCAAAGCTCTTACGGAAACTAAAGAAGGTTCGAAGCTCTGTAAAAGGCTGCCCAAGCTCGTTCTTGTTGCCACAAAGGTCGATCTTTTGACTTCGCAAATTTCGCCCGCTAGGTTAGATAGATGGGTTAGGCACCGCGCAAGGGAAAATGGGGCCCCCAAGCTTAGTGGGGTTTATATGGTTAGTTCCAAGAAGGATTTGGGTGTGAAGAACTTGCTGGCATTTGTTAAGGAATTGGCGGGTCCCAGAGGGAATGTTTGGGTCGTTGGGGCCCAGAATGCTGGGAAATCGACTTTGATCAATGCTTTTTCGAAAAAGGAAGGCGTTAAGGTGGCGAAGATTACTGAAGCTCCTATTCCAGGTACAACGCTTGGGATCTTGAGAATTGGAGGGATTTTGCCAGCTAAGGCAAAGATGTATGATACACCGGGTTTATTGCACCCGTACTTGATGTCCGTGAGATTGAATAGGGATGAACAGAAAATGGTCGAGATACGGAAAGAGCTCCAACCTCGAACTTTCAGGATAAAGGCAAGTTTTTAGTTGCTTAAGTGTTGTGTTGAAACATATAGAATATGTTGGGTTTTGAGTTTAAGAGCTAAAACATATGAGAGTTTTATGATTGTCATGTTTTTTACAAATTATTGTTATTGAAATATAACTAATCTAGTGTGGAGTAGTTTTCTATTGCATAAATGTTGGGTTTCTGTGATAGACGAGTTTGCTCTCGGATCAGTCAAGAAGTGTGAAGGGTAGGAGAGTTTTAAGTAAATGAGGTGTGATGTTCTTCGGTGAATAGGCTTCTCTACCCTTTTGCCGCAACTGAATAAATACCTTATACTTCATTTAGTTTCCGTTAGTTGGGTTTCAGGGCAAAAATGTTTTCGGGCTTTCTCCTTATCTAATGCATCTCGTAATGGATATTGATTAGCTACAAGTACTTTCACTGTTTGATACTGACTTTCTATTACAGCAAGCTTATTGTTGTCTCTATTTAGTATTTACCCTCATCATGAGGAAATTTCAATACACTAATCGAGATCCGCCTAAAAGGCTCTGCATTGTGAAGCGTAATCTTTATCTCTTGATTCCTCATCAAATGGTATCTAACTGAAGTCTCATTTTCAATCCTACTGCATTATCAAAATTTGTTTCGTGCTATTAAGTCAAACACTGGACATTCTCACGTGCAGGCTGGTCAAGCTATACATGTGGGTTGCCTAGTCAGACTGGATCTTGACCAGGCTTCAGTAGAAACTATCTATGTAACTGTTTGGGCATCCCCCAGTATTTCTCTTCATATGGGGAAGATCGAAAATGCCTATGAGATAAAGAACAATCATGCTGGGATTAGATTGCAGGTATTGATTCTGCGCCACTTGAACGATTTTGTCTTAGAATTATTTGTCCGCTTTTAACCTAGGCTTATATGGTTATATTTATGGAGACCAAACTGCAAAATATACATCATTGAATCATAGTGACACGAACGAAGGGGATAAGGACATATAGTAAAGTTGTTGCTTCACTTGTGAAGTACCAAAATTAAAATTTTCCTAAAATATGTCGATAAAATTAAGCAAATTTGCATATTAATACACCACCTTTCATGTTTTTGCAATTTAATCACCACCTTTGAAATTTTGCAAATTAATACACCATTTTTACCATTTTTGCAAATCGATACATGAATGACGGTTCCGTTAACAGAAATCTGACATGGCACTGATGTGGTTTAATGCCATTGCAGATTTTCGCTACATTTTTGTTCACAGAACCGTTATTCATGTATCGATTTGCAAAGTGGTAAAGGTGGTGTATTAATTTGCAAAATTTCGAATGTGGTGATTAAATTGCAAAAACATGAAAGGTGGTGTATTAATAAGCAATTTTGCCATAAAATTAAAATGGTAGACTCGTAGCTCCTGGAATCTGCTACTAGTTTTTCCAAACCTATCTTTTTGTTATTTATTGTCAGGAAAGATGAAATCATTTGCTGGAAATTTCTTTACTATTATTATTATAAATTTTTTTTTCAGCCGCCTATTGGTGTAGAACGAGTTTCTGAATTAGGAGAATGGGTAAAAAGGGACATTAAAGCATGTGGAACAAGCTGGGACATGAACAACATGGATGTTGCGGTGGCGGGCTTGGGCTGGTTCTCTTTAGGTCTAAAAGGTGAAGCAAGTTTAAGCCTATGGACTTATGAGGGCATACAAGTCGATTTGCGGGAGCCTTTGGTGCTCGACCGAGCACCTTTTCTTGAGCGGCCTGGCTTCTGGCTGCCAAAGGCCATATCTGATGCTATTGGGAATCAAACTAGGCTTGAAGCTCGATCGAGGAGAAAAGATGAAGAAGGAAGTACAGATTTGCTTTCTGGAGTGCATACTGGAAAACAAAGACAGTAATATATTTTGGTATTTGACTACTTGTAGAGTGGTCTTGTACAAGTTTAAGAAAGATTAAATTTTTCGTTTGTTTCTATGATCCTAGTTCATGGTCTTAAGTCTTAACGTTAAGTGTTATTTTTTTTTTTTCTAAGTAAATATTATATAAATATGTTATGCGTTTCTTGTATAAATATAACTAATGGTGACCCGCGCGTTGCATGAGATAATATGTTTGATTTGAAAACATAAATTATTAGACATTTTCTTGTAAATAAGTTTTTGGTTTGATTTGTTTGCGAGTCATCGTCACCACAAATTAATAATTGATTATTTTCAAACCATTTCGATTTTTGACACGGGAGACAACAACGTATAACTATCCATGACTAAAAATCAGCTTCTTAAGAAATAAACCAACATGTGGTGGTGATTGTCTCTGCTCTTGTTTACATACATGGCGCCATAATGGGAAAAAATTACCGCTGCTCGAACTAGCAAAGGAATTCTAATATCGGAAGGAGTTACAACCATTCTAGTAATCGACACATTCTCGCCTGTGTAATCCCCAGTGAGTATCTTACACTCAAGAACATGAGTGAAGAGTTTTATTACAACCAATCGTGTCTCATTACACAGACTCATAGAATGGTCCATGTTTGCAACAACATGACGGGAGTTCGTGCCTCATTACATAGACCCATAGAATGGTCTATGTTCGGCAACAACCTGACGGGAATCCCCATCTTCAAATACAATTGATGATTTGGAATTCCAGAACATTTGATACTATTCAAGAACTCAAGCGTGTGGAGATCAGACAAAAAATCGTTATTTGAGTGTAACTTGCACATACCATCGGAACTTAAGTATGTATAACCATCAAACAAATTCAGCGATATCATGTACCCATTTATAGACTCAACAACATCCAACGTCGTTGCTAATATATCCCTGTCCATCAAATAATTGGGATCATCGGCTATCTGCTTAAACATTGAATATGTGCTTTCAACTATTTGAGCAAACGGATTATCAGAGGGCTCAAGCGATATATCCTCAGTTATGTCTATCATTGCACAACCATTGTTGGACCCACTATAGGTCCATCTTTAAATATGATTTATCGGTACGCCAGACTGACTTTATAGTTTCATCATTGAATACATTAATAAAATTTACTATAGCCTTTAAAGTACACGACTATATCTAAAAGAATGATAAACAGTAGAAAATAAATTATATCTTAGTCATGAAAAAAAATTCTAATATGTTGACATCAAATTTGCGTTCAAATACGTGGACAATCCTCAGTTTCAAATATGGTTTATCGTTACGGCAAACTAACTTCAAAGAACCTCACACAAGTAGTATTTAAATATTTTGAAAATATTGCAATACATAAAATGTCGGGTCAAAAAATGTGGAAGAAATGTGTTAAATGATTGAGTTATGGACTCTTTTTATAGATAACGTTTCATCAATGAGTTGGCGTATGNTATGATATGAAAATCTTTCAAATTTTATTTATTTTAATTTTTACGTGATTGTATCATTTAGATCAAGTAAAAAAATCGTACAAGTTTTTCAAATGCGTATCACAATTCGATTTCTATTTCTTTAGTTAGGTATTTGGAATTAGTTAAACACGGCCATATTTTATAAAAAAATTAATAAATTTATAGATTTAATCAATAATATAACTAGTTGTATAATGTACAATAGCAAAATATTTTCGACTTATTTTTTTAGGTGGGTGTGTCCTATAGAGAGAAAAATATTTTTGGCAGATTTCTTATGTGGATGTAATGCCAATCCGATTTCTTTTTTTTTTAGGATGTATCCTATATATCAGGTAACAAATTAATGCAAGTTTTGATTTGCATATGGCATTCCGATTAATTTTTCTTTAGTGAGGTAATTATAATTAATTATACATGTCCATTTCGTGAGTATTATTTTAAATGATGTTTTTTTATCAATTATCAAATGTTTGGTTCAAATTTTTTAATTATATTCGTCCATTCCATTAATCGTATAGTTCAAGTGTTTAAATTTTAATGTAGATGTATGCGAAAGATTTCAAAACAAAAAATGGGTAGATATAAAAACAATGTTATTTTCACGCTTTCTTTATTGATACCTTATAGTTTTAGGACTCATAAAAAAGAGTTCTAAACAAAAGTCTTTGTATCAACAAATTTTAATTCACACATTTTTAGAAAATAATTTTGATATAACATCAATAAAAAAACAACAGTATTATGATTTGATTTACAAAATTATCATTATGATATGAAAATAATTTTTACCAACATATTACTAAGTCACCGTTTCTAAAAATAATTTGCATTAATAAGAAAACGAATATATTCTGATTTTATTTACATTATTAGCATAATGATATAAAATCGAATATTTGATACTTTAGAACACGAATTTAAAAATTGATATATAATAAATCTAACCCGTAAAATGTGAAACGCAATTGATTCTATATTAACAAATAAAGTGACTGATTTGAAAATTGAACAGATTTTTGAACTGTTTTTCCATAAGTGGTAAGTCAATAGGTTAGACCCAAAAAATTCAACTTTCCACAAATGATTTTTCCATCAATCTCTTTCTTTTTTTTTTCGAAACGATAGAATATTATATAACTAAAGACCGCACAAAGTGCGAAGATAAAGCAGCCAAAAGCTGAGAAGTACAATTATATATAGATATTTTACTAACCCTTAATAGTAGGTTTGGTATTGATAGGTTTCTTTCTTGAGATAATTGCACGTGTGCAACTCATTAGGCAAATATTTGCGTAAAGATGATATTCTATTTTTTCTTTTAAACAATACTAGTACGACACCCGTGTACTATACGGGTGCATGAAAAAATAATTTGAATAAAAATAGGTAAGTTTAATAATTGTAAGTATATACAAAATAAATAAATAGAAGTTTCATAAAACAAAAATAACTATACATTGGTATTTTATTTCAAAATCTCAAAAATTTCTTTGTGCACAATATTATTAGTTTTATTTCAAATTTACCAACTTAGAAAAATAAAAAAATATGATGAATGAGATAAAATTTATCAACTTGGAAAAATGAGAAAAAGGATGATACTTAAGATAAGGGTTAAAGTAATGAGAATTAAGATAAGAAACGTGTTTAATTAAGATTTCATTAATTATATTATCAATATAATTGTAATATATAATTTTAATTCATCATTATTCATTACGCCAACAAAGACACATACTAAAAAATGGTGACCGACAAACATCCCGACAACAGAATGATAAAGAAGAACAACATGAGGATGATTTTCAATCAACTGAAGAAGAAGCATACCATGATGCTTGTTCACATGTGTTGGTGAGGTGGATCCTACAGAAGATGGTGATGATGCTGGTTCAGATGATGATGTTGGTGAGCTGGATCCTATGAAGAGAGACATGATGCTTGTTCACATGATGGTGCTGGTGAAGACAAACCAATAGAAGATACACATGATAGTGTTGGCCAGAGAGATGAGACACGTAATGAAGCTAAAGCACAACATGGTGAAAGGGGTATAAAACAGTTGGCTAAGAAGAGGAGCAACTTCACCAGGAGGCAGAACAACAAGCTGAGAGGAAAGAATAACAATTTGGAGATTCAGAGGATTCAGAGTATGAACCTAAAGAAGGTAGTGGTGAGTCGGCAAAATTTCAATTTAAGTCCACTAAGTTGGCACTTTTCCGAAATTGGTCCATCATGTAGTCCATCACAAAAATAATCCACTATGTTGCCAATTTAACCAAATTACATCCATTTTTCATGACGGATTGATAACCTGCTGACTTGGACGGATTATTTGCTTACGTGGGATGTACAAATGCTTACGTCGGATTGATAACCTGCTGACTTGGACGCATTGATAACCTGCTGACTAGATCGATCGACTTATAAATCAAAAGGCACATCTCAATCCCCAATTTCTTTTCAGTTCGACATTCTAAACCCTAATTCCCTAATTCGAGAAGCAGAAGAAAAAATCAGAGCTCAAAAATTTGAGAGAGTCATGTCTTCTTGTTCGCAAGGTTCGTCATCGAACATTTTATGCCTTTGCGGCTTCCCAGCGAAGCTAAGGGCTTCAAAAACAAGCTCAAATCCTGGAAGAAAGTTCTATGGCTGTAGAGATTGGAGGCCGAATGGAGCGGGGGGATGCCCTTTTTTTTCATGGTACGACACAACTGAGATAGGGAAAATGGAAGCTGAAGGCAAAATCACGTCTGTTAAACTTGAATCTGAAATTGGGTCCCTGAAGGAAAAAATGGCAAGGTTGGAATTGCTTGAAGAAGAAACAAAAATCATGAAGCAGAAATATGAGATTGAACTGAAGAAGCTAAACCGAAGAATTTGGAGATTGGAATTGTTGGTATCTTTAACATTTGTTTATGTTTTAATTTCGTATTTTATGAAGTAGTATGAAGTAGTAATAGATTGGAACTCTATTTTGGTGAAGATGGAATTGAAGTAGGAAGGAGTGTAATTGAACTGTTTTGCTGTTGTTGTAATGATGGAATTGAATCAGAAATCATGATTTGTTGTTGATGGATATGTTGGTGTTTGCTGTTTGGAACTGCCCGAATTTGTGCTGTAATATTTGAATACCTCTTCTTATAAGACAAAGACAAATACCAGGTTCCATAAATCATCCTGCCAACATTCATTCAGTAAAACATCCTGCCAACATTCATTCAAAAGTTGTAAAGGCTGTCCATTCACATTCAAATGTAAAATTCATTCAAATCATAAGTTTCAAAAAGGTTGTCCATAGCAACAATTACAACCAAAACCAACTAAAACCAAAACCAACTAAAACCAAAACCAACAACCAAAGTCAATTACAACCAAAACCAACTAAAACCAAAACCAACAACCAAAGTTTTCAAAACTATATAACCATCACAGCACCAACCAAAACCAGCAACCAAAACCAACATACTTTTCAAAACCTTCCTACAAACATCAGTCATTGTTCTTTTCTTTTGCCTTTCCTTTGTGCATCCATAGCAGCTGCAAGAGAAGACACAGAAACATACTTAACCCCCATTTCTTTGAAAATTTCCTTCAATCTTGTATCTCTTTCTGAGAGGCAGGATTCTTGACTTGGAATAAAATGGGCACCAACAATAGGAGGTGGTGCTCTAATGTTCACACCAGAGACTGCTGATGACCCTTGCTGAAACTGAGAGTACATGGATGGTGGTTTCTTGAATTGATTCATATTAGGGGCCAAAGTGAAATGAGACTGTCCACCCTTTGGTTTCTGCTTGGATTTATCCTGCATCACAAATAAATAATACAGTAACTATATTGATTTAACAATAAAAACATAACAGAGACAAACTATATTACTATATAGTTTTACCTCTGCTGGAGCAACACTTTCTTGGGTTAGAATTGCTGGGGCAGGTTCACTCATCTCCTCCACCTGTTAAATCAAAACAAAACAAAAATTTTCAAAAGACCAACACATTTTTAATTCACAAAAAAGTCACATTATGACAGAGAATTTACATTGGCATGATTGAGACTCTGATGGGATGAAGTATGACTTGATTGGACAGTTTTAGTCCTCCTTACCTACAAAAAAAAATGTACAATGTTTAAGGTTTAATACATAGATTGCAATTGCAAGTATGAAATATAGACTCATAAAGACAGGGAATGTGTTAGTACCTGCAATTTTGTAGGCCTATTTTCTCTGCCAATTGCCACAGGTTCTGCATTTCCCTCCTTAATCAACAGACACCCTTTTTTGTTGTGCCCCTCCACATGACAAAAACTACATTTCAAACCAGTTTGTTGTCTCTTAATGGTGGCCATATTAGTGACAAATCTGGGTTTCACTCTACACCTTCTTTTCTTTTGAGGCTGAACTTCATCTGATTCAAGCCTCCTTGCCCTAGTAGGCCTGCCAGGTGTCCTACCATCATTAGGAGGCAAAGGTGGTAAAATACCTGTCTGTGGCCATTCCTTTCTCCCATTGATTGGCATAATAGCAGGCTCATACACCTTTCTGTATGTTTCAGTTCTGTAGGAAGAGTGAGTGAAGTCTGCTATGTCCCACCCTTGGTAATGAACAGCACTGACAGCATGAAGGCAAGGAATCCCACTAAGGTCCCATCTTCTACACCCACATGTATGATTTTTGAGGTCCACTTTGAACTGCTCACCATTTGCACAATCAATTTGAAAATGGAAGTCATCAGATTTCAAAGGAATGCAGTCAACTAGGTTTTCAATGTGGCTATCTATTATGTCTCTGATCTTAGGACACAATACAAAATCCCATCCTTTTGCCTTGTCTCTATTCTCTTGAAGCCTCTTCATTAAGTACCCCATAATCCACTCAAGCATAGATAAAATAGGCATCTCTCTAGCTTGAAGGATGTTACAGTTGAAGGTCTCACATCCATTGTTTAAGAGCATGTCACATTTTGGAAATACATTAAAGTGGGACCTGCTCCATTGGTGGGGAGGTTTGTCATGAAACCAATTAAATGCTTCCTGGCCCAAAGCCCTAAGAGCCTCCATCTTCCTTTTGAAGTCATTCACAGTAGTGGCTGTGGCAGCTCTCCAAACTGCATTTTTAAATGCAATCCCTCTGAACCCTGCATTCCTGAAATTACCAAGAAGGTGTCTGACACAAAATCTGTGATCTGCATTGGGCAGAACCTGCTGAAATGCTTGGATCAACCCTTTTTGTTTGTCAGAGATGAAGGTCCACTCAGACTGATTATTTATATCCAAGTCTTTCTTCAAAAGCAGGATAAACCACTCCCAGTTTTCCTTGTTTTCCTTGCTCACTACAGCATATGCAAGAGGGTAGAGTGAATTGTTAGGATCTACTCCAACAGCAGTTAACAATACTCCCTTGTTAGGACCTTTAAGGTGACAACCATCAACTCCAATAAGGGGTCTGCACCCTGCCTTGAACCCTACCTTCAATGCACCCAAACAAATATAGAATCTATCAAATAAATTCTGTTCATCAGTGCCTACAATCACAGTAGTCCCAGGATTTGTTGTCCTTATTTCCTCACAGTAATCCCATAGAAGTTTATACTGATCACTAGGGATACCCTCCCTATCTGCAAGTGCCTTCATTTTGCTCATGTATGCCTGTTGATTGGAAAAAGTAACCCTAAGCTCCCTCACTTTAGAGATTCTAAACCCCTTCACTTTCCTATCTGGATCATCCTGCCACTCAGAAGCATACTTACCAGCTAACCAAGTTGAAGTAATATTTTTCACCTTCCCTGTGCAGGCACAAGTATGCCTAGGAGTGTACTTGATAACTTGGAAAGCTTGATCATTCAAAAGCTTAACAGCATGCAACTTCCAATTGCAAGATTTATCCACACATTTAGCATGAAAATATTTACCATCATTCTTTGAGATTCTGACTGATCTTTTTGATTTTATAGCCCTAGACTGAATAGCAATCCTAAGTTCACCTCTATTGCTAAACAACATCCCTACTTTGAAAGTAGGATCATAAATTTCAGCAGAGTTGAACATAGGAAACTTAGGGTTTTCAGTATCCTCATCACAAAAAAAAAAACAAAAAAAAAATATTAAACATTGGACCTACATGTCCCCTCATCAACCTATTTACAAACAAAAATAGCAACTTCTACTTACCATATTGCGGACATGATCGATACGCATCCTTCTTAGCCCGCAACTTCAGTTTGCAACCAGAAATAGCAATTCCTCGGGCGATTCTCTCAATAGGCTTCATATTCCGTTTTGATTTCGTCATTGATTAAGCGATTGAGATGGATTATTCGAGAATTCAAATATATTCTGACATTAGGGTTAGGGTTTTTTTTAGCGAGTGAAATTTTTGAAATTGGGGTCGACGAGATGAATCATTATTTTTTATTTCTGTCTATTTATAGTCGCGTTTGGATATTTGCTAATCCATCCACGTATGAAACGCCACAATGTAATCCTCCCACGTAAGCAAATAATCCGTCCAAGTCAGCAGGTTATCAATCCGTCATGAAAAATGGATGTAATTTGGTTAAATTGGCAACATAGTGGACTATTTTTGTGATGGACTACATGATGGACCAATTTCGGAAAAGTGCCAACTTAGTGGACTTAAATTGAAATTTTGCCGTGGTGAGTCTTTAGAATTGTCTGAATAGGAATTAGAGGATCTAGAAGACCCTGGTGATGATGATGATATATTCCAACAGAGGGATTATGATCGTGCTAAGAACGTACACAATAGGGAAAGAAAATGGATGAAACAAAAAAGAAAGCTGAAAAAAAAAAAAAAACAAGAGAAGAAGTTAAAGGTATGAAAAGGTCTAAGAAGATGATTGGTACAGTGAGATTGAGGATGATGACAAGTGCTTTGAAGAGCCTAATGAATGGAATGATTACTAATATGTCAAGGTTTGAGCTGAAAGTTGGTCAGAGATTTCCATGCAGAGCAAAATTCAAGGATGTGCTTAGAGATTGGTTTGTTAGAAAGGAATATGATTTGAAGTTTTCCAAGAATGAAGCCAAGCTCATCACGACACAATCCAAAAGTGGGTGTGACTGGTCTTTGAGGGTCTAAGTTATTAGAGGTTTGTCCACATTTCAAATCACGACTTTAAAAGGCACGCACTCATGTGCTTACAAGATAGAAAATACACAGGCATACTACAAACATCTAGGGAAAATGATAGTAGATACTCTTAGGGATAATCCTGGTGAGAGTCTAGCATGTCTTAAAAATAAAATCAAGAGACATTGTGGGGGTTGAATGTTAGTCTGCACAAGGCATACATGGCCAAGGTGTGTGTTCTTTCTTTGTGGAAGGTTTACTTTGGGATACAATATGAGAGGTTATATGACTACTTCTCCACAATAGACATAACAATCCAAGTAGTTCTCTAATCCTGAAGTTGAATAATGATTTTTCACCTTCAAAGTTCATGAGGATGTATGTTTGCTTAATTGCAATGAGGCAGACATCTTTTACTGGTTGTTGGCCAATTATAGGGCTTGGTGGATGTATTCTGAAGACTCTATATGGTGGTCAACTACTTTCGGCAGTTGGTATGGATGAAAATGACAATATGCTACCAATTGCAACGACATATGTGGAAGTTGAGAAAGCAGATTCTTGGAGGTGGTTCATTCAAAAGTTATTGGGAGATATAGACCTTTATGGACTTTGGTTTTAGATACACAAATGGGGTTTCTTGAAGATGTGAGTGAAATTAAGGGGGCAAAACACAAATATTGCTTGCAGCATATACAAAACAACTTTAAGAAAAAAGTGGGAGGATCTAGAATTAAGAAAATAGATTTAGAAGGCAGCCAACACATACAAGGTGAAGAAACATCTCAGGTGCATCAGCCAAATCCATAAGCTTGTCCCTAAGAAGGATGACAATGTGAGTCCATTTGATGGCTAAAGGTTGTCCTTGAAGAACATAGGACAATGTGCTACTTCTCTCCTAATGTAGTGTGTAATGTCATTTCTGACTTGAGTGGATCAGAAGAAGAATGATGGCAAGGATTCAGGTGAAGAGAGCTAGAATAGAAAAATACTCAGAGGAAATCTGTCTGTACACAGTAAGGAAATTGAAGGGCAAAAGGAATTCAACAGAAATTGTGTCCCTACTTAGGATGGAGAAGAAAAGTATGAGGTGGTTCATAGAGTAAACAATCATAGAGTTCAACTGGGAGCAAAGAGCTGCACATGGAAATGTTCCAAATTGGTTGGGTGTTGCCATGCACTGGCATGCATCTCTTATCATAGATTTCCTTTGTCTGATTATATGTCTGAATTCTTAAAAAAGGATATGTATGTCAGTATCTATAGCCATATGATCTGCCCAGTTTCAGGGATGAATGAATATGAGAAATCTGGAATGTGCCCAATTCAGTCTCCTGATGCTATGGAAAAAAGGGGTAGACTAACAAATGAAAGAAAAGATGATGCTAATGGCATGAGGTTTATGTCAACAAATAGCAGCAGAAAGATGTTTATTAAGAGATGCACTGTGTATGGCGAAAAAAATCATAATAAGAGGAGGTGCAACGAGAGAGTTGGTACCGAATATCCTAGTGCACCTAAGAAAGTGAACTTTCAGTTTTTTCAACTTTCAGTTTTTTCAATTTTTTGTCATTCAACTCTCAGTTTTCAGTTTTTATTTTTTATT
>BKCP01008292.1:4173726-4210708 GCA_008636005.1 Striga asiatica
ACTATAGTTGGATAGATAAAAATTTACATACCGCTGCCCCAATAATCTCTTTAAGTTCACTATCATCAGCACCACTTCGTAGAGGGTCCCTCAAGCTAACCTGGAACGAAAATAGGGTAGCCATGTATTTTAAAACTTAAATCTTCACAGAAACATGTAAGAAATGAATACTCAAAAGATTATTTGAACTGTGCTGCAAAAGTGCTAAATCTCTATGATATTATTAGTAGCACTCCTGGTGGCCAATCAATTGACTGCCACCACAAGTTCTTTGGGGATTACGAAAATTGAAGGTGAGGACCACTGCCAAAATTGGTAAGGATTACCTAAGCAATATCATGCAATCAACAATTGAAATTCTAAACTCTAAACATTGTTAATGCTTTATACCCAATACATCCTTACCTCCGAAGGACCAAAGAGGCAAACTTTAAAGTTCCCATCAGCTAGAAGTCTCAATCTATTACAACCGGCACAAAAATGTTCCGTCATTGATGTAATGAAAGAAACTGTACCCTGATGTCCATCGATAGAGAAATTCTTGGCTGTCTCTGTGGGGTCATCCTGAATCCTTTTTAGCCCTGTAAATTGTTTACCCTGTTCAGTAACATTGAACCACTCAGGAAATGCATGAGGAAATCACAAAATTTAACACTGCAAAATTCTCCTCACCACAATATCCTTAAGTTCAGCGTAAGGTACAAGTTTCTTCACATTCCATATGTTCCCGTCAAATGGCATGAACTCAATAAACCGTACATTGATTGGCTTCTCGCGTGTCAGCTCAACAAAATCACATATTTCGTCATCATTGAATCCACGCATAACAACGCAATTTACCTGGGATAGAACACATTTAAATATACATACATGATAGCCTTTTTGAAAATCCTTGACAATCTTTGACGCCGGAAAGAATTACCAATACTATTTTTTACAAAATTTAATAAGAAACTAAAGAATGACTGAAACAAGATAACAGAAAACTTAGGACATTAGGGTCAAACATACTTTGACAGGATTATATCCCAACTCTATAGCAGCATCTATGGACTTCAACACTCTTTCATGTCCCTTTCGCCTAGTCATAAATTCAAATTTGGCCGGAACCAAAGTGTCTAAACTTATGTTGAGTAAACTAAGCCCACACTCCTTTAACCTCGGAAGTTTATTAGCCAGGACGATTCCATTAGTCGTCATTGCAAGTGTCTTTAATCCACTCAACCTCGAGAGCTGCAAGCAAATTTCTTCTATATTTTTCCTTACAGTCGGCTCACCACCAGTCAGCCGAATTTTGGTAACACCAGAAGTGACAAACAGATTTGCTAGGCGAATAATCTCATCCTGAGATAGAAGCTGAGGGTTAGGAGTAAGCTCTGCACCTTCAGCAGGCATACAGTACTGGCACCGCAAATTACAACGTTCAGTCAACGAGATCCTTAAATAAGTATGTAGCCTCCCGAATGAGTCGGATAACATGTCAGATACTTGACTATCTTTAGGTGTGTCCGCTGGAAGTTTTTCACATGAAGTGGAGTACATGTTTAGTATGGTTCCATTAACAAGGCAGCTTCTTATTGTACGTTCATTACTGCTGTTGTGTGGAAGGAGAGGCATGATTGCACTGTTGGCCTGTAAACAATAATTTGATGGCTATGAGCTACTTTCAAAAGAATATTTTTGCAGGATCCATAATTTATATACACAGACAAGGAAACAGCCACTCATCAAAGTGTATAATGATAATATGATATTAAGGAACAGGAGCAGCAAAATGCAACAGCTTTAATCATTTGTGGTTAAATTCGCACCACAGGAAACAACTTGATATTGCCAGTTGCTAAAAGAAGTAACCAAATGTGATCCATATTCATAGCTGATTCAACAGTAGCCTTTACTCGCGAGGAACACATATTTCCACTGAAAAAGCAGCAATCAACCCCAAAATATTCTTGCAGGGAAGCATAAAGAAATAAAAGAAACAAGAAGCGAAATAAATTGACGAGTCTAAATAAAAAAGTATTCCAGAATATATTAACCGCCCTAAATAGCACACTACTTTCATAGGCCACTGAAATTCGAAATCAAGAATCTCAATAGGAACTGCCAAATACGTAAAATCCATACAAAAAGATGGATTTTTCAGAAAAAATAAAATAAAATCAAACACACAACCGAGTTCAACCAAATAGATAAATCATCAAGTCAGTATAATGCTCTCTCGATCAAGGTCCAACAGCAACCGCAGAAAAATTAATTCCATTGAGTTGGAGTAAAAAGAATTGAAGAAACATACCCAGGTGAAGTTCCTTTGACGCCAATGCCATTTGGTAATCTTGGATATGAAACGCCGCATGACGATGAAAGCAAATTGAAATTGGAAGCCCACTTTAAGGAATTCCTGATATTTATTGAGTTTGGAAGCATAAGTCGAACTGGAATTGATATCTTATGGACAGATGGCGATGAATGACGATGAATATTACCGACTATCACATTTAAAGAAAAGGAAACAAAAGGAGGGATACATTCACTAATGGAGAAAAATGGGGGCAATAAGGTGAGAAAAAAATAGGGATACTTGTTTTGATTGGATATAAAAAGTTTTTGTTTTGATTGGATTTTTGGTTTGGGTTGGTTAAATTTGAAAAAATTGGTATAATTAGTTGTTAGTGGATATATTTAAATAATATTTAAAATAAAATAATTAAAATTAAATTAATGTAAAAGTAGGAGAGAAGATGTGATGTGATGGTTAGTTAAAATTATGTGAGTTGATAAATAGTGAATTAAGGTTGATATTGTGTGTAAGAATGATTGATTGATATTATTTAATTATATTGATAATATTGATGATAGTGGAATTGAGTTAAAGTTGAGTTAAAAATAATTGAATTTTTTTTAATTGGATTTATATCCAATCATGCTCTTGTCGTCTTATGAGTATAGACACTTAGTCGCATATAAAAGGCACGTAAGATTTTCATATAAGAGCAAAATCACAAAAAAGTGTATGTTACCTAACAAAATAGACCTAGTCTAAAATATATTCTCTAATGCAAACTAAAGTAGACAGAGTCCTGCTCATGTGTCAGCCAGAAAAATAGATCCGGTCTACACTCAAGTTTATTCTAGACCCAAGTAGAGACTTAGTATATGTTTGGAAGCACTTTTGTAACGGACTTTTGACTATAAAAGTCCATTATATAAAAAGATGTTTGGTGTAAATAACCAAATGGACTTTTAAAAACGTAACTCTAACAAAAAGTCAATTTCAAAGAAATTTATATTGAACACTTCTTGAGAAGTCATTTTTTAAAAAGTCCATCTTGAAATGGACTTTTCAATAAGTATTTCCAAACAAACTCATAGTCTCTTTGCATTGGAGTCGATTTGTTAATTTTACATAGTTTTATCTATGTCATCCAAGACTTGTGTTTATTAACATGCCACATAGACAAGACTAGACTCAATGCATTGTAAATATTAATATATTGAAGTACCCGTATAGTACACGAGTATCGTACACATATGCATTGTTTATGCACTACATATGAACTAAATATGCAGCAAAAATATGCAATTAAATGTGCATTTTATATATTTAATTTAAATATAATTGTTATTAACTTTTTTTATATATTAATGTAATTTTAAATTGATTGATATGAGTCATTGATCTACACAAATAAATAGTTAGATGGATCTCACATTAGCTGAATATGCACTTTTAATGATCTAAATATGCATTTCGAATGAATTAAATGCATAAAAAAAAAATATGCATTATGTATATAATTGATTTAAATATAATAACTATGCACTATAATCAACAATATATGCACTTCTTATTACTTAAATATGCATAATGAATAACTAAATATGCATTATTTATATAATTAGTTTAAATATAATAAATATGCACTATGATGAATTAAATATACAATCCGATTAACTAAATACGCATTATGTATATAATTAATTTAAGAAAAATGCTACAAGTACATAATAAATGTACATAGAGGTGTACATAACACTCACATGGAGTGGGGTCCACTTGATTTTTTATTTTTGGTCGGTCCCACTCAATGTGAGTGTTATGTACACCTCTATGTACAATGTTATGTACCTATAACATTTTTCTTAATTTTAATATAATAAATATGCACTATGATGATCTAAACATGCATTTCGTATTACCTAAATATGCATAATGAATGAACTAAATATGCATTATATATATTTAGATATGATAAATCTATGTAAATATGATAAATATGCATTATCGATGAACTATATACGCATTTTGTATGAACTAAATATGCATTATGATATAATTAATTTAAATATAACAAATATGCATGTCATATGAATTAAATATGCATAATAAATTAACTAAATATGCATTATGTATATATTAAATTTAAATATAACAAATATGCACTACGGATGAACTAAATATACATTTCGTATGAACTAAATATGCATAATGAATGTAATTAATTTAAATATAAGGCAGAATTGCATATTAAAGCACCGCATTTTACGCTTTTGTATTTTAATCACAATCTTTATATAGTAGCAACTGATACACAATTTTTTGTAGTTTTGCAAATCAAAACACACTTTCCACATCCGACAATGAAATAGTGACATGACCTGTCAAAATACACATGTTGACCTCGCTTCTAAAATTAAAAAAAAAAAATGAAAACGGATAAAATAATTAAATGTTGGCACATTTAAGAAATTATGGAGTTATAAAACAACAAAATAAACAAATTATTCATTTTGTACAAAGAGTAAAAATTATACCACCCACAAAACGATCAAATAAGTAGAAGTTGATTCCTACCTATCCGTCGTTATTGTCTTCACTTTTTCGTATAGAGACCACAAGATATATTTTAAAAAAGTTGAAGAGGAGATTTCTCAGCGCCCTTCATCGCAGATGACCGCGTATATCTCAACAACCTCGTGCTAGCGCGCATGTGCGCCAGCAGCGCCCCAATGCCGCGACCTAGTAAATTGTTGTGCCGAGCAGCCCTGACCAGGCTAGTAGCCCCGACCTGGCCAAGACCTAAGTCTCATCAAGCCGTGCCACGTGGGCAACCGCAGCACAAGTCGACCCGAACGGTCCACCGAGCCGAACCGGGTTTGACCGTGCACGGACCGGCTGGTTCGAGCCAGTTAAAATTAAAGCTTTTCGAGCCTTAGAAATTATCCGAGAACTCTAGACGGACCTAGAAAATTTGAGAGAGAGTTAGAAGAATTATCTGTTTTATTTTCTTGCTTGCCTTAATTACTTGACTTAGATTGCTTGTTTGTGTGTTTTTCTGCCTGTTAATCTAAACCCGTAATAAGAATAAAATAATTAAATTGTAGATTAAGAGGAATCGAGCCCTCACAAAGATCGCGTGCATATCATTTCATTCTGTCAACATCAGCAGAAAAAGGTGAGGTGTTTTCGTGCAATACCTTATTCCTTATAAACGCAAGGTATTATAGTTGATGTATGTATATGAGTATTATTGCTTTAGCGTGGGCATTTCAGTATGATCACCTGGTGCATGGTAGATCAGCATATCGTAATTCCCGCTGAAGTGTGTACACATGATCTATACTCGAGGCGAGGTCGATCAGCATATCGTAAAATCGCAGTACGAGCAGCATCTCGTATATACAGCAACATCTTCTGCCAGTTTATTAATGTTATATGCTTATAATATGATATTTGTATTTATTTTGAATAACTGTATAGTATGGTTCCACTCGGTGAGCTAGTTGTTTTGCTCACTCCCACAATTATCATTTTCAGGTTAAGCAGCTGGCGTTGGACACGAGGGGCTATGGTGGTCAAGTTGTGTTGATTGTTTATTATTCTTCCGCTCAAACTCTTAAGATTCATGCTTTTAAATTCTCTTAGAATTTGTTTTGAGAACTCGTTTTAAGACACCGTTTAGTTGTTTTTCAAAACGTTTCAAGTATCCATGAATGAGTTAGTTTTAAATAGTTCGGAAAGCAATAAATTTAGCTGATGGTTATAACTTTCCCATAAAAACTTAAGTTTGCAGCTTAAGTTTCAAAAGAGAAAAGTAGTTAAGTAAAACAAAGATAAAAGAAGTTTTTAGCAAAAGTAAGAAAGAGTTTTAAGTAAGTACTTTAACAAAAGTTTTTATAAGTTAAGTTGTTTTTCGGAAAAGTTTGAAATTATTATGGAAAAATCAGTATTTTCTTAAAGATAAGTACAAAGTGCTTACAATACAATAATATAGTTTTATTTTAAAACAAATATATTATGAAAGTTCATATTACTACCCATTTTATTTAGAAAGAAAGTGACAAAAGGAAAAAACTGCACCGAGCCTCATTTTCCGCGCTACAGGCATCTTCTGAAAAGGCTGTTTGGTTCCACTCCCATTGACTAACTTTCCTTTTCTTATGATGATGACGATGATATCACGATAGTAAGAAACTGATGACTACTATCTATGATGGGATATTTATCATAGTTTTTAAACCCGGCCCGGTAATCAACCCGAGCAGGTCATCGGGTCACCAGTTCAACCGTTGAGTCACCGCATCAATTGCTGAATCGGATAATTAATTTTAAAATTTATAAAATTATATATAGAGTATTTTTGTCATATAAATATACATAAAAGTAACAAAATTAAATATTTTGTGTATAAAATTTGTGCATTAAAGTGTTAATAATATGTATTTCATGATAAATATTTACTATATAAACATATATGCATAGTTTTATTTTTAAAAAACAAAAAAAATAAAAAAAATATATATGGACCGGTTTGCCCCAGGTCGGCGGGTTTTGACCGGGTCCTTTGTTGCCCGGTCCAAATACCCCACTCGGACTGGTTCCGGTTCCAGATTGACCGGGTCTCGGGTCGACTCGCCGGGTCACAAAACACTGATATTTATGTATATTGTAGATAATTTTATTGAGTTGTGTGATTCGATGGGACAATAGCAAAATCTTAATGAGAGTTTCACGTAATTATATGTATAAAATGAACTTAATTTGTCACAATGTAATCATTTACCACCATTTATTTATGTACAAAACCAACTCGGTTTATCTTTATATTGGTGATAAAAACTAGAAATACATTTTAGTGTTAATGTGCCTAATTAAAGTTACAAACAAAAGTCGCAAATTCCAGTGTCTACCCAAATACACAAATTTTCTGAATAGGAAAGAAAAAAATGGATTAGATTAGTGTATTTAGCTTTCGGATTAAATAAATAAATAATGGGTCAAGTCAATTTCAGCTTCAGAATGATTCAAAAAAAAATAAATAAATAAAAAATAAAAAAAATATATTACACGAACTCAAGTTATATTCACATTTGGATACATTATCCGAGTTGTGATAATATCAATTTAAAATATAAATCATGCCCAAGTGCATGTATTAACTATACATTATCCGAGTTGTGATAAGATCAACTTAATATGAATCATGCCCAAGTACATGTATTAACTATTAAGAGGGCGATTGTGTATAAAATAAATAGTAAAAAACTCAATCAAAATTTAAATTTAACTCAACACCAACATCTTCAATATTATTAATATAATTAAATAATATCAAACAATCATTCTTACACATCACATCTAACTTTAATTCAATATTCATCCACTCAACTAACTATCACTTCCAATCATTTTTCTCCTACTTTATATCAAATCAACTTTAATTATTTTATTTAAATATTATTTTAATATATCCATTACCAACTAACTATAGGCCTTTTTACAAAATTAACTATAATTAAAAAACAAATCAAATAAAAACTAGTTCAATCCATAAACAATCACCTTTAAATAAGTTGGATAGCTATAAGAAAAGGTCCAAATATAAACTTGATTTAGAGTCTAACCAACGGTGCACGACTTACATCAATCTGTAGTGCTGTACTCCAAGTAAATTGATTCTTTTATCATTCCATATGGAAGAAATTATAGAGAAATTCTATAAAGTGATAGGGTTAAAATCATGTGTGGTGGAGGTGAGGTTACTTATATTATTGGGAAAGAAGAAAGTATCTTTTTTGGTGTTCTTTCTTGACTTTGCCAATGTTCAATATTCATAGGATAAGGTTTGGCATTTGTTAATTATAATAATATACATCTGTCTAGTAAGAAATTTTATTTGCTTTGTTTATTCATCTTTCCTTAAAGCTTCATGTCAACCTCCTCTAGTAATTGATAAGTGGTTAATTAGTACAGAGCCCGCGCGATGCACGACATGCACAATTTTAAAGTTATTTATCCAAGTTTATGATTATATATATTTAAAGAAAAATATACGAGATATATATAGTACGTGCGAAACACGAGATATATTTATTTAAAGAATATTATATTATAAGATGCAATATTTAATAAAAGTTTATAATACGTAAGAAATTGTACAATGTTCAATAAAAGTTTTATAATATTCAAGTGGAGTTTTAAAGTCTCTTCTACATTAAGACTTCTGACAAAATAATATTTTAATCAACCAGTTTCCTTTCCTTGTAGCCAAATTGTGAATGTGATTTGAGGAGTACAACAAATCGATGTATAGCTGACTTGCTTTTTTCATTGTAGTTTTTTTTTTCTTTTTTTTATAATGAATTTAAAGATATTCTAAAATATAGCAAAAATTAATTTTTTTATTACAATTAGGAATTTTACTAAATATAAACGCTCAATCTATGGTGTTAATCAACATTTAAGTCTAAAAAATTAGAAATTTTTACCTCTTTTAATCAACGTTTAAGTCTACAAAACAATAGAGTTATTATAAGTTTTTTTTCTACATCTTTTAAAACATTAAATATGAGCATGTTAGGGCTAGCTTGTAAAATAATTAATATATAATCTCACTACAACATTTATACTAATAAAAATTTAATTTTAGCATCTAAATTTATCCCTTGATATAAGAAAAAGTAACAGTATTACTTATTGTTATTCACTATATAATATTTAATTATTATTTTATTATATAATAAAAAAGAAATATTGTTAAATAGTGTAGTAGAATTGTTATAAAATTATATGATTTTTTTTTTACAATATGAATTTAATATTTTTTTATGCTATGATAATATAAACAAATCTATACTTAACTTTGACAAATAAAACAAATAAATACTTTAGTAAGTATTTAATGTATATACTAAATAGGAATATATTTAGTATAATCAAATACCAAATATAATCAAATAAGTCAAAGTGTACATTTTAATTTGGTATTTAATTTTTTTATTATTAAAATCTTTTTATTATACTTACCTTTTTTAAATAAAACAAATAAATAAATTAATTGAATAAATAAAATATTATAATACCAAAATAGTAATGACATTTAATGCAGTTGACTTTTCTGGATAGTAAATTTAGTAAATAGAATATCCTTTTATATAGTATAATACGGAAATAGTAATGCAATAAATGCTGTTGACTTTTCTGGCTACTTAATTTGGTAAATAGTACCCCTTTTAATATAAGTATAGATGTCACACTTATTGCATGATTCATCTACGCAATTAACATCGTCTTATATTATATGTGATTAGTCAAAACAAGAAAAAATTGATTACCATAATAATTCATTTGTAAGATCAATAATTAGAGAATTAATATTAACACTACAGACTATGAATAATGTGGAGGTCCAAAGTATAGTTGTTACGTAAAAGACAACACAGTAATAAAACCGTAAGAATGTGATTAATATGGAAGTATGGTCTAAGTGTATGGAAGTTGAAAATTGAGATTACTAAGCATGATTGGATATAAAAAGTTTTTGTTTTGATTGGATTTTTAGTTTGGGTTGGTTAAATTTGAAAAAGTTGGTATGGTTAATTGTTAGTGGGTATGATAAAATAATATTTAAAATAAAATAATTAAAATTAAATTGATGTAAAAGTATGAGAGAGAGAAGATGCGATGTGATGGTTAGTTAAAATTATGTGTGTTGATGAATAGTGAATTAAGTTTGATGTTGTGTGTAAGAATGATTGATTGATATTATTTAATTATATTAATAATCTATATATATATAATAAGAATTAACATTTACCATAAATAGTAGTAAGAAAAGTCAAACCACATTTATTATATACTATTTTCAGCAATTTATTTATTTTATCTTTATATATATATATATATAACCCTAAAAATATTCTTTAAATTGCATACCCGATCGATTAATCTTAATTTTTTTTAAATTACTATGTTTATTTTTTATTAATATTCATAAAATATAATAAATAATTCATCTTTAGATATATAATTTATAATCTTAATATACTATTATTTGGTGTAGACATATGAATCATAAAATTTTTTTATTTCATAAAATTAAATATTATATTTAAATAAAATAAGAAAATTACCTTAGATCAATCGGGTGATTGAATTAGGGTAGTGCCCACGTTGATTGAATTACTTTTAGGTGATATTTAAAATAGTCAAAAAACTTTGAAACAACTTGGTTGGTCCCAGGTAACTAAGTTATGTATCAATTTGACCAGACCAAATCGATTACTGAACCTAAATATAAATTTTAATATTGAAAATACTTTATTACGTGAATGTGATGTAGTCCAAACTTCAAATAATCATATTAACAATACTTTTATGACAACATGATTAATGATTTATGAATATTTACATATCATTTTATTATTATTTATGTGAACGAAATAATTATTTTATTATACTTTTTTATTAATGTACGGTAAATATAAGATTTTCAGAACCGGACCGTCATAGAAACGATCAAGTTATTTTATTAAATCATTTGTGGTTGTTCAGATTTTAATACATAATACTTTTATATATATATATATATATATATATAGTACTTTTGTAATTAATTTAAATAAAAAGTGTTACTTAAGTATCTAAACAATTTATAAATTCAAATGTTTAAACTATATGATAAACAATTTATAAATCTCTATTTTATTTAAATATGTAATTTTATTTAAAATAATTTTTAATGTAACAAAATTTGTTTAGAAAATCGTATCGATCCTATCAGTCCAAGCGCACTAGACTGGTTATAAACCGGTTCTCGGTCCATCCAGTCAGACTGTGTCCAACTCGATTTAATTTAAAAATAATGGGTAAATCATGATTAATGTTATTTATTTATTTAATTTATAATACAATCAAAAAATATTGTTTTCCTGTGCATCGCACGGGCCATGCACTAGTATTGATGATAATGGGATTGAGTTAAAGTTGAGTTAAAAAAGATTGAATTATTATTATTATTTATTTCTTTTTTTTTTTGGTTGTTTTACCGTTTTACGCGCGTAGCTTTATTTCCTCGAGTGTCAGTTAGGTGGCTCTTTTTCCTACGACCCCTCTTTTGTTTTTCTCACCCCACCACTAATCAATGTTCTCAGCTTACTTTTCCACACACACACACACACACACACAAAAGATGATCACTCGTTGCCATTCTACAAGTTTATCTTCCCTTCATTGAAGTGACGATACAGCCAGTTTACCTCTGGGTCTTCAACAAAGCTAGAAATATCATTTTCTTTTTTGTGTTGCTCTCAGAACCTTCAATTATGCTGCCTAGTATCCACTTTGCCGACTTTCATGGTAATTTCAATTAAAGTTTTTCTTCTTGATAAAACTAGTTTGAAAAGCATGTGAAAATTGATTTCCTGATTTTTTTAATAAACTTTTGTTTAGAATTCTTGATGGCTGTAAAGTTAGAAGAGTGAATTACTCTGTTAGCTGTTGTGAGTGATGGAATTATTTAATTGGGGTTCTATTTGAATAGCTTGATCAAGAATTTGACCTACTTTGAAAAGAGAGTTACTGAAAGGTCTAAATACAGGGTTTTATGTGCTAAGGTGAGAGAAAAAAGAATGTGCTGCTCTAATTGTCTGTTCGTTGTTTTGTTTCCTTTGCCGAGGTCTAAGGATTTCAAACTTGAACTATTGTTTTTGCTGCTGGTGAAAGGAAATGTCAATTCCCATTGAGTTTTTTCTGTCATTTAATGTCATGGATTTTTTATGTCCAAGAGACAGATGTCCTTTCTTTACCTTTGATACTTATTACCCTGGATTGTTTGGTTTGGTTCCAAATTTCCTTTCTCATACCAAACAGAGAAACTTTCGTTGTAAAGCCGTGAAATTGTGTAGATGTGCTATACAATAGTTCAACCGTGATTATAGTTTCTTTAGATTTTGCACTCTCAAGATAATTTCGGTGTTATTGAATTATTTCATAACTTGGAGGCTTTTATTACTGGAATTGGATAAAAATATTTACTTTTATGTTTTTTTCTATTATGCGGACAAAAAAGTGTGTTCCTGTGTAATTCGTATGGGCCATAATTTGTGTTTTGTTACTGTTATTGACCTGACAGTTCTTTCCGATGGTTTTACACAGGTTAAGTAAAGTGAGTCCAGTCTTGTCCTGAAGGTTTGACTAAAAAATTGGCTTATCAGAGAAGGGGCTCCGACATGCAGCCCCAAAGGAAGATTTTACGGACTCAAACTGCCGGCAATTTAGGGGAGTCAATGATGGATAGTGAAGTGGTTCCATCATCTCTGGTTGAACTTGGACCAATTCTTCGTGTTGCCAATGAGGTTGAGCCTATCAATCCTCGTGTTGCTTACCTGTGTAAGTCATAATGTAACTTATTTCTCCATGTATGGAACAGTACTTCGAACTATTAATTGAAGACGATTTTTCTCGTCTTCATATGTTATTTGGAGTTTATCCTCAGGTTTCCTGATTTTCACCAATTTTATGTTATGTATTGGATTGACACTTCGTTGTGAAATATTTTGAAAAGTTTCTCATGACATTTTATCAAGAGAATAAAATTGGATTTTCCTTCCAGAATCTGTAGTGGTTTAAATAATTTGCTTTTCTTTCATTTTTCTTCCTCCTTTTGATTTCATCAGTTTAATGAAACAACCCACATACTTCCTTTATGTCTTTTGTTCAATCTGTTTCGACTGTGCAGCCACTCTTTGGTCTAATTCCTTATATTTTGGTCTGTTTAATGCTCTCCAATTGTTGTTAAGTTGGCACGTTTATCCCAAAAGCAAGATTGTAGTAAGGAGCAAGTTGTAGAACTAATACTATTTGACTTTCTATATGCTTTAGCATGGCATCAAGGAGTTCTGGCATTAAAGTTGTAATAACTCCCAAGCTCCAAATGCAAAAAGATGAAGGGCAAGCTAGACTTTGCGATTCTGCCTTCGTTTCTGTTTTCATTTCCACTATCATTGAAATCGTAAAGGAATTAAATGTGTAAAATTGGATGATGTACTCATGTGATTTAGTTGTTGCAGCGCAGTATTAAGTCTGACTTGGTATTGCTTTTTATCTTGTACTGTTTTCATCTTTTTATCTCTTCTTTATTGACAACTTCTAGCCTCTAGTTTCATCATACATGGTTTTCCTTCTACCTGTTTCTTTAACCGCAGTTTGTGAGACATTGAGGCACCAAAGATGCATAACATTGTGCTAATATTTCACGTTTCCATTAGAAGGAATCAAAATTCTATACTGAACTTAAAAGATCTTTTGCACATGGGTGATTATTGACGTCCTTGTGTAATCAGGTCGGTTTTACGCCTTTGAGAAAGCTCATCGCCTGGATCCCACATCTAGTGGACGTGGAGTTCGTCAGTTTAAAACCGCTCTTCTCCAACGTCTTGAAAGGGTACATCATAATTTACAACTGAACTTTTTGTTGTTATTAATTTTGGTTTAAAGGTTGATATTATTGTAGCATGAACAGGATGCCATATGTCATCACTTTGTAGAGATGCATTATGTGTTGCTTAAACTTGTTTTTTGTTTCATACATTAATGCATATGATGAGCTAATAAGCAAAGTGTATTATTGACTCGATTCTGAATTATTGCTACTGGTCAATTCTTTACCCAGCAATATATTTTTCACGGGTGGAAACAGTTTAACCCGTTTTAGACGAAATTTTAATTTTGAAATATTCTTTGTAAGGAAACTGAGATGACGTTGGCAACAAGAAAAGGAAGTGATGAAGGGGAAATGAAAAGTTTTTATCAGCACTACTACAGAAAGTATATTGAGGCTTTGCAAAATGCTGCTGATAAAGCAGACCGGTATTTATCTGGGCATTATTACTAGCATTTTCGATAGTTTATGTGTGTGTAAATATATTCAAAATTTGGAGTTATCTTTGTTTCTTATCCAGTGCTCGACTTACAAAAGCTTATCAAACGGCTGCTGTGCTGTTTGAGGTCTTAAAGGCAGTAAATTTAACAGTAGCTATAGAGGTGGATGATGAGGTAATGCTCCCAGCACTTATTGCAGTGCTAAATACTAAGCTATGCTCGTGTGTGCCTGATGCCCTTTTGCTAGTTGTATTCTTGATGATGAGGTAATCTGATCTATTCTAGTCTCCATTCAGATTTTAGAAAAACACACCAAGGTTGCAGAAAAGACTCAGATATATGTGCCTCATAATATACTTCCACTTGACCCAGAAAGCTCACATCAAACAATCATGAGATATCCGGAGGTCAATTGCAATTCATATCTTGTCAATTGGAACCACTGAATTTCATCTAATGCGTTTGGTCTCTTTATTGTTAATAGATTCAAGCTTCTGTTGCTGCACTTCGTAACACGAGTATATAAATAATTATTATTTTATATATGTAATATTATTTAATATTATATTAAAAAGAAAATAAAAGGTTATTTAAAAATAAAATAATCATTTTTTTTCTAAAAAATAAAAAGTTCTAACCTACATGGATAAAAGCACATATAACTATTGTCTATTACCTAAAACTTACACATAGAACTAATAAACACAAAAAATTAACAAGCATTGAACAATTCAGTTCGTTTGCATCGATAAGTACAATTTTAAAATTTTTATTTTTATTTCTATTAATTATAACATTTTTATTTGTTACTTTTTTTCATATTTATTAGTAAGTATGACAACTTAATTATATTTTATAATATTTAGTAAATTTTATATTTTTGTACTTTATATTGTCCTTTCATTTGTTCTTCACCTAATGGTCAGGTGAAAAACTTTATTGGCCTTGTGACCAAAATTGGAAAAAAGGAATCAAACAAACACATAAATAATGTTTTTTCGTGGGATAAAAATTCAATTCAATAAATATAAGGTGCAATTTCTAAATATAAGATTTTATTTTTCTTAAATAACGAAGTGACTAAATGAATTGATCAACTTTTCTAGTTTGTTAGAATATGTATATATATATTCGCTATACCAATGAATATTATTTGTTGCGATTTTCAGTGGAATGTCTGACCGTTGTATTTATTATTGCAATATAAAAATTTTTTGTGTATTCTTTCCTAAACATTAAAACTTTCATGTAGTAGTTTTTGTTATTAATTAAAGTAATTACGATTGTACATTAAAATAATATTAAAAATAAGGATGTTTTTCAAAACATCAATTATATATCTTTTCAAAGTTCTTGTTGTCTGGGTTGATTTTTTGGAAATATGAAAAAAAAAAAAAAACAGTTTGACAAATATGTGAAAGAAGCAAATTCGTGGGATAGTTTTTGTTATTAATTAAAGTAATTACGATTTTATATGAAAATAATATTAAAAATAAGAATGTTTTCCAAAACATCAATTATATATCTTTTCAAAGTTTTGTTGTCTGAGTTGATATTTTGGAGATATGAAAAAAACAGTTTGACAAATATGTGAAAGAAGCAAATTCGTGAGGAATAATGGTATGAGAATATTGAGGCTGATTTTTAGGTGACTAATTTGCCATTAAAAATAAGTCAAAGTAAGTGTTTTTTAGGTAGTTCATTTGTTAATTAAAAATATATGATTACGATTTCACATTAAAATTATATTAAAATAAAGACGTTTTCAAAACATCAACTATATATTCTCTCATAGCCTTGTTGGGTTGATTTTTAGGAGATATGAAAGAAAACAGTTTGACAGATATGTGAAAGAAGCAAATTGGTGATGAATAATGGTATGAGAATGTTGAGGTTGATTTTTTGGAGAGCTAGAATATTTTGTTCATGTATCAATATTTAATTAGTTAAAAATATAAGATGATTATTGGTGTAGTATTAATTTGCCATTCAAAGTAAGAGTTTTTTAGGTAGTTCATTTGTTAAAATAAGATGAGTATTACTATATTACTAATTTGCCATTAAAAATATGTCAAAGTAAGGGTATTTTAGGCAGGTCATTATTTTTACAAAATCACTCGTCCTTTTATAGTAGTATAGATATAGATAGATAGATAAATAGATATAGATAGATAGATAGATAGATGGAGAAGGATAGAAGTAGAGACTAGAGAGAGATATATATAGGGATGAGTTCCAATGAGTCACCTTCTTAAAGTGAGTTTGTGAGACTTAATCTTAGCCATTAGATAGGTATCAAGATGTGTGGTCAATGTTTAACTCGTTATTTTCTTTATTTTAAGTATCTAAATATTATTCTGACCATTGACCGTTAACTCTGGCGTTGATCGCTGATTTTCGGTGTTGAATGAACTAAATATGCATTATGATATATTAATTTAAATATATAAATATGCATAATAAATTAACTAAATATGCATTATGTATATATTAAATTTAAATATAATCAATATGCACTACGGATGAACTAAATATATATAATGAATGTAATTAATTTAAATATAAGGCAGAATTGATACCGCCTTTTAGGCTTTTGCATTTTAATCACAATCTTTATATAGTAGCAACTAAGTACATAACTTTTTGTAGTTTTGCAAATCGAAACACGGTTTCCACATTCGACAATGAAATAGTGACATGACCTGTCAAAATACACATGTGGACCTCGCTTCAGAAAAAAAATAAATGAAAATGAATAACATAATTAAATGTGGTTTGCACATTTAAGAAATTATGGAGTTATAAAACAACAAAACAAACAAATCATTCATTTTGTACGAAGAGTAAAAATATAACATTCACAAAACGATAAAATAAATAGAAGTCGATTCCTACCTATCCATCGTTATTGTCTTCACTTTTTCGTATAGAGACCACGGGTGATTTTTTAAAGAAATTGAAGAGGAGATTTCTCAGCGCCATTGCGCCCTTCACCGCAAATGACCGCGCACATCCCAACTGCCTCGTGTCAGCGCACCCGTGCACCAGCAGCATCCCAGCGCCGCGACCTAGTAAATTGCCGTGTCCAGCAGCCCCGACCAGGCCATCAGCCTCGACCAGGCCAAGACCTAAGTCTCAGCAAGCCGTGTCGCGCTGGGCAGCCGCAGCACCGGTCAATCCGAACAGTCCACCGAGCCGAACCGTGTTTGATCGTGCGCGGACCGGCCTGTTCGAGCATGTTAAAATTAAAGCTTCCCGAGTCTTAGAAATTATCCGAGAACTCTAGACGAGACTAGAAAAGTTGAGAGAGAGTTAGAAGAATTATCTGTTTTATTTTCTTGCTTGCCTTAATTACTTGGCTTAGATTGCTTGTTTATTTATTTTTCTGCCTGTTAATCAAAACCCGTAATAAGAATTAAATAATTAAATTGTAGATTAAGAGGAATCGATCCCTCACAAAGATCACGTGCATATGATTCCATTCAGTCAGCATCAACAGAAAAAGGTGGGGTGTTTCCATGCAATATATACCTTATTCCTTATAAACGCAAAGTATTATAGATGAGGTATATATATGAGTATTATTGCTTTAGCGTGGGCATTTGAGTATGATCACCCAGTGCGTGGTAGATAAATTGGGTGTGCACACATGATCTATACTCGAGGCGAGGTCGGTTAGCATATTGTAAATCCCGCAGTACGAGCAGCATCTCGTATATACAACAACATCATCTACCAGTTTATTCATGTTATATGCTTATATTCTGATATCTGTTTTTATTTTGAATAAATGTATAGTATGGTTCCCATGGTGAGCTAGTTGTTTTGCTCACCCTCATTTTCAGGTTAAGCAGCTGGCGTTAGACACAAGGGACGATGGTGGTCAAGTTGTGTTGATTGTTTATTCTTCTGCTCAAACTCTTAAGATTCATGCTTTTAAATTTTTTTAGAACTTGTTTTGAGAACTCGGTTTGAGACTCCGTTTAGTTGTTTTTCAAAATGTTTCAAGTATCCATGAATGAGTTAGTTTTAAGTAGTATGAAAGCAATAAAGTTAACTGATGGGAATAACTCTCCCACAAAAACTTAAGTTAGCGGCTTAAGTTTCAAAAGAGAAAAGTAGTTAAGTAAAGCAAAGTGAAAAGAAGTTTTAAGCAAAATTAAGAAAGATTTTTAAGTAAGTACCTTAAGAAAAAATTTAAATTCGAAATTATTCTGTAAAAATTAGTATTTTCCTAAAGATAAGTAGAAGGTGCTTACAATACAATAATATGATTTTATTTTAAAACAAATATTTATAAATAATATATTTTTATTTTAAAACAAATATATTATGAACATATTACTACCCATTTAATTTAGGAAGAAAGTGACAAAAGGAAAAAAGTGCACCGAGCCTCATTTTCCGCACTACGAGCATCTTCTAAGAGCATCTCCAATGTGACTTTTGACATTGCAAAAAATTATCCATATCATCAACTTTTGAAAGTTTATTACTAATTTATTCTCCAATGCATCTTGTCATTAGCTCTTTCATGGTGATGTGGATGGCATTTAATGTTAACAATGTTGACCTCATTTTCTAATATCTAACACCATGTTAAACATGATGACTCATTAATTCACTTTATATTTGGTTTTAATTCACTTTATATTTGGTTTAATTTTTTATTATTCTTGTATTAATGAATTATTATAATTGGTCCACCTATACAAATAAATTCTTATCAAATTGGTGCATTGGAGATACTAGTTTGATTCAAATTTTTAGTCTTTTAACATTATTCTTATGTGGATTAACATTACAATCATCAATTGACATGTGTTAAAAATTATTGCCTTTCAACACCATAGCATTGGAGATGCTCTAAAAAGGCTGTTGGTCCCACTCCCATTGACTAACTTTCTTTTTCTTATGATGATGACGATGATATCACGGTAGTAAGAAACTGATGACTACTATCTATCATGGGATATTTATGAATTGTAGATAATTTTATAAGTTCTGTGATTCGATGGCACAATAGCAAAAAAATTATCCGTATAAAATGAACTTAATATGTTATGATGTAATTGTTGACGAGCGTTTTCGGCCAACGATTAAAGTAACAAGTAATGAAAATAAGGGTTGAGAGAATGACAGGAAAATAGGGCTTAATTATGATTTTATTAAAAGATCACTGGGTCGGCCTCTCGTACGAGGTCAGCACTTGTGATATCCTTACAAATTCTTACAGAGATTTCTTACAAGTTTAGAGAGAGAAGGTAGAGAGAGAGTCAGTTAGTTGAAGATTCAACAACCCTGAAATAAATGAAGTGGGCTTTTATTTATAGTGCCCTTTAATGTGACACTGTTTAGGTACTGTTCACCGGTCTTGTCGCACAGTGTTCTTGCATCACAGTCCGGCGCTTCCCTGACAAATATTCAATGTGATTTGAGGTTTTCCTAATCATTGCTTGTCAGGCATTTAATGCACACATGAGGGGCATTTAATGCTGACAAACTTTATGTCGTGGCTAGGGGACGTAGGCCTGCAGGCTACATGTCTGGTCCAATCATCAATGATTACTCCCCAAGTGGTATTATTGTATTATTAACGAGCCTGTATCCGTCTATGGGGCTACCGTTCTGCACCCCAGGTCGGCTTCCGAGCCCATTCTGCTTTTCCAGCCCTCCGGAGTCTTACTTCAGCCCGTCACCCTATCGAGGTTGGCTTCGGTACTTAGACGATTCACATGCCGGACTCGAGAATGAATCCGCGGAGACGTGGCGGTCATTTGAGCTCGAAAACCAGCTCGGCACTTTCATAGTCGATTGCTGTCTCCGGTTCGGCTTTTGGAGTCGCATCTCGTCCGGTTCCCCTTAGAGGCGAACTCGGATGTCAACAGTAATCATTTACCATCATATTTATTTATGTACAAAACCAATTCGGTTTATCTTTATATTGGTGATAAAAATAAATTGATCAAAGTTAGAAATACATTTTATTGTTAATATGCGTAATTAAAGTTACAAACAAAAGTCGCAAATTCCAGTGTCTAAACAAATACACAAATTTTCTGAATAGGAAAGAAAAAATTGAATCCATGACCCATGTAGGTAGGGGGCTGAAGCCATAGGAGGTCCTTGTGTGTCTAATACAACTTAAGTTGGGTTAGATTATGAAGTAAGAACTTAAGTTGGATTAGATTAGTGTATTTAGCTTTCGGATTGAACAAATAAATAAATAAATGGGTCAAGTCAATTNAACACGAACTCAAGCTATATTCACATTTGGATACATTATCCGAGTTGTTATTAGATCAACTTAAAATATGAATCATGCTCAAGTACATGTATTAACTATTAAGTAAGCTGGATAGCTATAAGAAAAGATCCAAATATAAACTTGATTTAGAGTCTAACCAACGGTCCACGACTTGACATCAATTTGGAGTGATGTACTTGAAGTAAATTGATTCTTTTATCATTCCATATGAAAGAAATTATAGAGAAATTTTATAAAGTGATAGGGTTAAAATCATGTGTGGTGGAGGTGAGGTTACTTATATTATTGGGAAAGAAGAAAGTATCTTTTTGGTGTTCTTTCTTGACTTTGCCAATGTTGAGAGATGTTACTTTTCAATATTCATAGGATAAGGTTTGGCATTTGTTAATTATTATAATATACATCTGTCTACTGTAAAGAAATTTTATTTCCTTTGTTTATTCATCTTTCCTTAAAAGCTTCACGTCAACCTCCTCTAGTTGTTAAGTGGTTAATGTCACACTTATTACATTACTAGTAAAGTGCACGTGCGGTGCACGTGACGACGAATGTTTTTTATCAATTAAATTTAGTAAGATAAATTAATTAATTTATTACACATATGACTGCAGGAACAAAATAAAATGTAGAATAAATAAACTTTTCATGCATTTTATTTTAAATAAATTTTTTTTTTCGTAATATAAAAAGATTTAAATATCATATTACAACTCCAACAAAAATATATGAAAAATGAGTTCCTAAAAAAAAATAATAAATGACTAAATAAAGACATAATGTATATTATAGATGCATGAGTTTTTTTATTTATTTATGTTAGATTCAAGAGTCATTTTCTTTTATTTTAGTTTTGATGTTCTAATAAGAAACATTCATACTCGTTGAATTCTAATACATCAATAGTATTGCAAAATTCTTCTTAATTAATTTTGCAAAACGTCTGTTTATTCAACACTTAGAAATACTTTAGCCAAATATATAGTCAAACTTTATGATTGTATGATCATTATAAGGTATTTCTACTAATAGTTCATAAGTATCTCTGTGAAATAAACAATTGTAGCATTAAATTTTTTAATATTTGTGTCATTAAAATTCTTGATATTTCTTTTAATCACTGTATCTCTCTCTCTCTGTCTCTCTCTCTCTCTCCCACATAGACAAATTGGTACTTACCCCATGAGGTGGGAACGAATTTCATCTCTAAATAAAATTTGATTTTCCAAAATCATGTATTTCTATGAAGATGCTAAATTATTTTTTTGAAATCATCACACATTACATGAAATATGTACTCTAAAACAATTGCCCGTATGATCGAGCACAATACAAAGTTATAATTGTAAATTCTTATAAAAAAGTGACAACTTATTCAACATTCAAAAATATTTTAATCAGTATTAAACATTCCCTTTTCAGTGTTATTAATTTGGAAGATAGATACCTTCCATATTCTTTCGGATTTGCAATATTTATGTGTCTAATAATATTTATTGCATTTATTGTCCAATCTTTTGTATCATAACTAATTCTTAAAAAAATCAAGATAAAGATCCTTTATTGATTCTTCAATAATAACAAAACAATGAGACAATATTTAGAAGCAAAATATTTAAGATGAGAAGAATTTGAATTATACTATATTATGATACTCTTAGTCATCTGTTAACTTTATTATTATGAAGTCATTATTAAAATTTGTGGTCTATTTTATGATAATATCAAATCATTATTTATGAGAACTAATTTCTTATAGAGAACATATACTTAAATGTTAGCAACAAAAAAAGTAGTAATTTTAAAATATTTTTGTTTCTTGATATTAGTATTCATACTTTTCTAAAAAAAATCAGAATTTTTCTTTTCCTCATTGCATTACTATTGGTTTACTTGTTTTTTTTTTAATTTTATTCACAAATAATATTTTATTTCTTGAAAGAATTAGAGAACATTTATATGCAATGCATTCTTTTTACGTGCTTGATAGTAATAATATACTTGATAAAAATGTAGTTTTATATTGTTTATAATATTAAAAAGTTTTGAATTTATTTCCATGTTCTGATAAAATATTAAGTAACTAATTCATGTTTATATTCACAAAAAATATATTTTACGACCATTATGGTGCTTCCTTTCAAGCAATAATTGAATAATAGTTTAACAAACAACAGATTTATTTTTTTCTTTTAATTCACATATTTAATATTGGTAATAGTTGTACAATTACATCTAATTGAATTTTTTCTTAATATGAATATTTCAAATCTATGTCAGAAAAATATACCACAAGTTTATCTAATATTATTTCATAATTAATAAAATTAATTTAACATGGATCTATAAATATTTTATAAGATTCTTTTAGGTCTATTTATTATTTTAAATTGGTATTGGTATATATATATATTATTTAAGACTGATATAAATAATTATATTATTTTTATTTTATTTACAAAATATTGGTAAAATCAAATATCATTGGAAAGAAATAATATGATATATTACATATAAAAGGGTAACAAAAAAAAAATTAAGTATTTCAAAATTAAGAAATTTAATGGTGTAAATTAACTAATTTTTTAACTAAAAAATTATGACTAACATATCGATTTCTAAGACAAAATAATAAATATATTTTTTATAAATGTGCATTTCAAGTATATTTTACATTTATCATTCGCTAGCTCCAATTGATATATGACATTTATTAATTTTATCATTTTTTTTTATTTTTGAGTGGAATGTCAGTTATAAGCTTTCTCGTTGTGTAGTTTTACCTTTTTATTACGTAGAACATCATTTTTACATCTTGTTTAGTATTAATATTACCTTTTCAGTAGAACATCATTCTGGTCTCTTCTTTAATTATTATAATACTAATAAAATATTTAAGGACTTTTCAACTTATATGTATTTTTTTTAATTACTAATTATCATAAATTAAATGATAATTACATTAAATATGTTATATTTTGTATCATTATTTACAATTTTCAAAACAATTAACTGCACACAATATTATATATAGTGCAGTTTTTTTAGTTTGATTTGGAGTCATACTTTTACTATAAGAAAATGATGAAATTTCAATGAAAACATATTACAACGAAATTTCGACAACAATTCTAACGAATATTTCAACGTTACAATTTTCGTTTGAATTTTTCAATGAAAATTATAACAAAAATATTTTGTTGCAATCATGTGCAGATCCATGTTTGTCCAATAGTCTTGAAACTGGCATCATCCCAAAACAAATAGCATAAGATATCTAACAAACATTATGAGAACATTTTTCATAATTTTAATCATGTCCTTTATTTAGAAAATAAAATTAAAAGAATAAAGACAAATAATGATTAATTTACAACTCAACCAATTATAATTTGATTTCACTCATAACATTATTAAAATTATAACATCAATACGGTATCCCAAATAAAGAAAATATGATATTAAAGTTTACAAATTTTACGCTCTATTTCTCTCTTTTCTTTTTATTCTTGATGATATCTTATTATCTCTCTTTTCTTTTTCAAAATCTTTTTATTCTTTTTTCAGTGTATGTAGAATTCTAGTTATATATTCGTAATTTATACAATCATCTATTATATTGTCGAGTCAACTATACTACAACATAAAATTTTTGTTCATAAAAAGATTTTGAAAAATGTGTTATTTTTTTATGATTTTCTTATGTCGAATTGAGAAAAACTATGCTTTTTTTTTTTAATATTATTGAAATTATTGTGATTGTATTGATGTGTTAAAAAAAGTAATACATATGAGAAAGTTGACAAATTAAGAAAAGTATACTTTATAAATTGTAATGATTTTTGATGCAATACTTTTGGTATTAATTAGATAGTGTTCTTAACATGAAATTATTTTGGATTCGCCACTGCATCTAGTTTTGCAATGGAACTTTCATTGTTTTTCCCAATTTCAGTGACAATTTTTTTAATGGTTGAAATATGGCCGAAAAAAAATCCAACATAAATTCACACAAAAATAAATATTAGTAATTGAGATATTAAATCCACAAAATTTTCAATGTAATTTAATTTACTCACCATTGGAATAGCCAGTGAATCTTTTCAATAGCAACTATACCAATGAAATATCTATTGGTATTTTTTGTGGAATACCTTACTGTTGGATTTTTCATTATAATATGGAATTTTTGTATTCTTTCATAATCATTAAAATGTTTATGTAGTATTTTTTATTTATTAATTGCGTTTATAATTTTTCTCTTAAAATATATTAAAACATCTACTTTTTAGTCCATATAATTTTCTTACAAGTCACTCGTTATTTTATGTTGAGATTACCTATTAATTTCTCAATTGAATTACTTTACCTACATATTAACGGAAATAAGTATTATTTTTATATGCAATATAATATTTATATACTATATTAAAAAAGCTAATAACAAATAAAAAAATATTTAAATTTACAATAATCAATTTATTTTTAAAAAAATTAAAATCTCTAACCTACATAGATTAAAGTACAAATAACTATTGTCAATAACCTAAAACTTACACCTATAATTAGTAAGCACAAAAAAGTTAAAATCGTGCTCGTTTACATCGATATGTACAAGTTTTAAAAGTTTTATATTTATATTTATTAATTATAACATTTTTAGTTATTACTTTTTTTCATATGTATTAGTAAGTATTACAACTTAATTATATTTTTAATATTATGTATCAGGTTTAATATTTTCTTTACTTTATATTGTTCTTTCACACACACACACACACATATATATATATATATATAACTTTTAAATTTGTTAAAAAAAATGCATAATACTAAGTATATAACTTTTTCTGGTCATTTGTCTTATTATATCTATTATAGTTGTACATCTTTATATTATATTATGTATAATTACAATTTTCTAATTAATATTATTATCAAATAATAAAAAAAGATATTTTTTACATTTTTTTAGTAAAGTTGATTTATTGTAATAATACATATTAATAGATAGGTGAGTAATGGTACTATATAGATATAAATTCTTGGTAAAATTAATTAATTTTCAACGTATATAAACATATCATAATTCACAATATATTTTTAATTAATTTGAAGATAATTATGGATAAAAGTACAAATAACTATTGTCTATCACCTAAAACTTACATTTAGAATTATTAAGAACAAAAAATTAACAAGCGTTTAATAACACCTGAATTGCGTTAAGAAATAGAATCCACCAAAAAGCCAATATTAGCTCTCTTAATTCCTCTAATAGTGACTCAACTCGTTTACATCGATAAGTACAAGTTTTAAAAGTTTTATCTTTATTTTTATTAACTATAACATTTTATTGTTACTTTTTAATATTTATTAATAAGTGTTAAAGCTTAAACGGATTTTTAATATTATTAGTCAAATTTAATATTTTTTTCCTTTATATTGTTACTTTAAATGTTTATATATGTGAATACATATATATATATATATATATATATAACTTTTATATTTGTTAAAGAATACATAAAATTAAATATGGAACCTTTTGGGTCATATGTCTTTATATATATCAATTAATTGTACATCGTTCTATTTTATTATATATAATTACAATTTTCTCATTCATTACATGAAAATAAATAGGCTGGGTTTTAGTATTATACATTTTCATAAAATTATTCTAACCTTATTTTAAGCAAATAAATTGGGTTGATTAGAAGTTTCGATTGCAAATCAATCATTCAACAATTAATCTCTCATACTATTACAAAAATTATTACTTTTTATTGGTTATTTTGAAAGAAAAAAATTGTTTCTTTACTTATGGGTGTTATGAGGACAACATTATGGATTTCAATTTTATTATTTATAGTTATTAATAATAGAGGAGTAATGGTGATATATGATATAATTATTGGTAAAAATAAATAATTTTCTGTGTATAGGCATATCACGATTCTTTAGATATCTTAATTAATTTGTAGAAAATTGTATGATCAAAATAAAATCATGCTGCTCAACTAAAAAAATTGGACCCGGTTTTAGTATTATATAATTTCATAAAATTATTCTAATATTATTTTACGTAAAGAAATTAAGTAGATTAGAAGTTTAGGTTGCAAAATAATTATTCAAAAAATTATATCTCATATTATTACATGATTTATTCTTTTTTTTATATGTTATTTTGAAAAAAAAAATATTTATATAGTTTTGGTCGATATGAGGACAAACAACATCGATTTTAAATATTTTACTTATAGTTATTAATAAACTCGTAAAATTAAATAAATATTATTGAAACAGTTTTCTTATTTGATAGGATACTTACGGTTAAATAAACTCTTAAATTTTATTGAGAAAATCATTAAAGTATTTAAGAATCTTAAATAATATCAATAAATAAAATATTTATTTTATAAAATTTTGAATTATAATTGTTTATAGAGCGCTCAACTTGAAAATTAATTGTTCAAATAAAATAATAATAATAATAATAATAATAATAATAATAATAATAATAATAATAATAATAATAATTGTTAAAATGTCATGAACATTTTTATTAATAATTGAATGAAAAATTTCAAATAATTTAAGTCTTAATAATTAAAAAATTACGCAACTTGATATTAATCACCTAATGGTCACGTGAAGATTCGTTAACTCTATTAGCTTTGCGACCAAAATTTGAAAATACAAACCACTAAACAATGACGATTTTTGTGGGATCAAAATTCAATCCAATAAAACTAAGGTGCAATCTAATTCTAGTTCTAAATACAAGAGTTTATTTTTCTTAAATAATGATCTAGTTAAATGAATTCTTCCATTTTTCTAGTTTGTTAGATTATGCATATATTCCACGTGTGCATGATTTCGGTAATAGTTTAGGTATCTTCTCTTAATTAAAGTTATGTATGTATCTTGGAAATTATTTATTATATAAAATTCACCTCTCAACTAAGTTATCATGTTTTACCAAAATTTATCGTTTGTTAAAAGATAGGTAAACAAATAGTTGAGAATATTTAGATCTTTTATAAGTATTTATTATGTTGTTTTTGTTGCATAATTTTTTGTTTAAATAAATTTTATATATTAAAATCATTAAATATGATTACGATTTTATCATCAAAATTATATTAAAAATAAGGACGTTATTCAAAACAAAAATTCAATATCATTTCATAACTTTGTTGTTTGGGTTAATGTTGAGTTGATTTTTTAGAGATATTAAAGAAAACGGTTTGGTAGATATGTGGAAGAAACTAAATTCTTGAAGAATGATGGTGTGAATATTGTGGTTGATTTTTAAGAGATGTGGAATGTTTTGTTCATTTAATTGTATTAAATGAATAAAGTATTAAATGAGAATTAGTGTATTACTAATTTGAGATTAAAAATATGTCAAATAAAGAGGATTTTAGGTAAATATTAGTTATTAATAAAAATAAAATATAAGATGGGATATATATTATGTTATTACTAATTTGTCATTAAAAATATACCAAAATAAGGATATAATAGTTAGTTCTTTCTTTTACAAAACACTCATCCTTTTATAGTAGTATTTTGAGTTACCATTTTAGTTAGCACAACATTTAGACATATAATATAATAAAACATTTGGACTAAATATTACATAAGATTATTTTGTAGATATTGTTTAAGAACCAATTTGTTTTGGTGGACTTCTGTGGAAAAGAGTTATTTTTTTTTTTTCCAACAACTACTTAGCTAAGAGAATCATAACAATTTCTTCAAAGACCACCCCAATCTCCATCAATTTTAGTAAAATTTAGAATTATTTGAGTCATACTTTGGGCGTGTATCGTAATAGTTTTCAATGTTACGCCGTTATTTATTTAATTAAATATTAGTGATTAACTAAAAAATATAAAATTTGAAAAGTATTAGTGTATTACTAATTTGCCATTAAAATTAAATCAAAGTAAGAGTTTTTTAGGTAGTTCATTTGTTAATTAAAAATATAAAATAAGATGGGGTATTACTGTATTACTAATTTGCCATTAAAAATATGTCAAAGTAAGGGTTTTTTAGGCATATTATTATTTTTACAAAATCACTCGTCCTTTTATAATAGTATAGATTCATCTACGCAATTAACATCGTCTTATATTATATGTGACTAGTACATATCACACGTGTGATGTACGGGATGAATGCATTAAATGAGTTATTATCACATGTTCGGTCTGTTTAAGTATAAAAAACAAAAGAGTTATCATTTATTTTCCACCTCTTTTTGATCAGCATTAAGTGTAGAAAACAATAGGATTATAATCTATATTCCACCTCTTTTAAACAATAGGATTGTAATCCATTTCCACCTCTTTTAATCGACATTTTTTTAAGCAGAACATTAAATATGAACATGTTAGGGATAACTTGTAAAATAATTAATATATTATCTTACTAACACATTTATAGTAATATAAATTTGATTTTAGTATATATATTTATTCATTGATATAAGAAAAAATAACAGTTTTAGAGCATCTCCAATTGTAAATGGATTGCTCTATTTCATTGCCACCTAGCTCTAAAAATTCAATGTGGCATTTAAAAAATGTAGAAGTCTTTCTATATGTAGAAAAATATATAAAATAAATGATATAATATAAAATAGAATATGTGTAAACATTTTTTTCTTCACTAACCAATTATTATCTTACATGTGTCAAATTATTCCACAATTGATATTAACCATTGGAGACAAAATATTTTTATTCCCTTTCTCCACACCATTCAATTCAAAATATGTAATCAATTTATATATAAAAATTTATATTTAATGCACGTTAGTATTATTTATTTATGTAATCAATTTAAAATATGTAAATGAATTTAAAATTAAATAGTGTATAAATACTTTACAAAATATACACACATGTTTTTTTTTTCGAATTTAATTTTATATACTAATTAAACAACTTTGATTTACGAAATGTCAAAAACTCAATCCCTTCTATAATCAAGATTTTTCAAATTTGCATTATAAGGATTTATAGTTTTATTTAGCATACTGATCAATGAAAATATATTTCACAATAATTTCATTATAGCAAGAAATTAAAATAAAAAAATAATAAAAAATATAATCATGGTTGACAATAATATAGAAATAAATTCTAAAGAACATTTAATATATTTTAATTTCAATTTTTTACTATTGGTAAAACTATTTAATTTATATAGTCATTATCTCTTAAATTTTAAATTATATTAATTTGAAGCATAAACCTGTTACATTTTTTTTATAAATATTTTTTGAATAAAAAGTTAATATTTATAAAAAAAATTAATATTATGGTTAGAACATAAAATTATTATAATGAATATCAATAAAATTATTGCAGATATTAATAAAATTATTTAAGGAACAATATTTTTGTCATATCTGATTTGATCTTATTTGAAAAAGTGTATATATAAGTAATTAATGCATATATTTAATATATTTAAAAAGTTTCCAAAAAGGGTATGCATTAAATGCTCCCAAATTTTTTGCTACTATTTTTAGTAAATGATTATTCTTATTATATATATATATATATATAGATATTAAAGATGTTAAAAAAAATAAATTCCTAAATTAATATTGAAGATAAAGCAATAATCTATCTTTTTATAAATCAACACATTTGTAATTTCAAATAAAACAGATTTAAATTTTTAACTTGTGAAAAGAAAGGAATTTGAATTGATTTCAAATTCCCAATCCCTTCAAAATCTCGTACATAATAGGTATATACCAACATGATGCAATCTGATATCATGTTAAAAAAAAAAATCTTATCAACGTGATGCAATTCGATATCATGTTTAAAAAAAATTCTAAATTAATATTGTATAGCATTTATTTTAGGAACTAATTATATCGTAATAACGTGATGCAATCCGCAACCCGATATCGTGTTAAAAAAATCCTAAATTACTGTATTGTTTATCCAACATTTTAGAAACTAATTATATGCTGATTAGAATTGTATATGCAAAATTTTAAGATGTTTTAAATGCTCCGTCTGCTGATTTAAATGCTCCTTCTTTTTTTGTATATAAAAATAAAATATCCTAATATAGTATGTAATAAATGTTGTCTCAAAATTTTTAGTTACTATTTAGTAAATAGTAATTCTTATTTTATATATATATAGATATAGATATAGATTATTCAAAACAAGAAAAACGATTACCATAATAATTCATTTGTAAGATCAATAATTAGAGAATTAATATCAACACTACAGACTATGAATAATGTGGAGGTCCAAAGTATAGTTGTTACGTAAAAGACAACACAGTAATAAAACCGTAAGAACGTGATTAATATGGAAGTCTGGTATTAAGTGTATGAAAGTTGAGAATTGAGATTAAAATTGCTATACTTCAAACGAGAAGTCACAGGTATTGTTATTATTATTATTATTATTATTATTATTATTATTATTATTATTTTGGTTGTTTTACTGTTTTAGGCGCGTAGCTTTATTCCTCAAGGCTCAAGTGTTAGTTAGGTGGCTCTTTTTCCTACGACCCCTCTTTTATTTTTCTCACCCCACCATTAATCAATGTTCTCAGCTTACTTTTCCACACACACAAACACACAAAAGATGATCACTCGTTGCCATTCTACAAGTTCCTCTTCCCTTCACTGAAGTGACGATACAGCCAGTCTACCTCTGAATCTTCAACAGAGCTAGAAATATCATTTTCTTTTTTTTTTTTTCTTTTGCTANCTCTCAGAACCTTCAATTATGCTGTCTAGCATCCACTTTGCCGACTTTCATGGTAATTTCAATTAAAGATTTTTTCTTTTTAATAGAACTAGTTTGAAAAGCATGTAAAAATTGATATCCTGATTTTTTTAATAAACTTTTGTTTAGAATTCTTGATGACTGTAAAGTTACAAGAGTGAAGTTCTCTGTTATCCGTTGTGAGTGATGGAATTGTTTAATTGGGTTTCTGTTTGGATAGCTTGATCAAGAGTTTGACCTATTTTGAAAAGAGAGTTGCTGAAAGGTCTTAACACAGGGTTTTATGTGCTAAGGCGAGAAAAAACAGATGTGCTGCTCTAATTGTCTGTTCTTTGTTTTGTTTCCTTTACCGAGGGTCTAACCTATAAGAAAAATTGGTTTTGTACCGATTTAACGATTCTATTTTTCGTAAGTAGAAGACTTAGGAAATTCTCAAAACCTTTTTAAGGTGAATGAGAAATTAATTCTAAGTGTTATATGTTAATTAATTGAGTTTAAATAACTCAAAGATTGTAGGGTTCACAAATATTCTGTTTTGACAAATGTTTGGACAAACTAAACGAGCCATAATTATGCATTATATATGCTAGTATTGTAGAAGGGCTCGTAGGGGACAAGTAGGAAAAAACGGAACTCGATTCCGAGTCCGTATGAGCTCGTACGAGCCCGTGGCGCACGGGCGCGCAACTGGCTGCCAAAATCAAAGGGTTGCAACCCTTGGTGACCATAAGGTATCTTTTGACCACTAGATGCATCCGTTCTCGTACGGGCACGTCCCAAAAGGTGTCTTTTGACACTTAAACCTCTTGGAGGTGTTTCCCTACATCTATAAATACCCACAAACATGAAATCATTTAGTACATGAAATTTTTCAAGAGTCTTTGCATCCTTTTTACAAAGTTCATATTCATCTTGTGTTCTTTGTGTTCTTTCTTATCTTGAGAGTTCTGAAACTTGAGTATTGTTCGTCGAAGGTTTGTGTATTTGAGTTACCGCTATACACAAATCGAAGTCGTTGTATCTTGGAGGCGTTAGCCGTGAACCGTGGGTAATATACAAGGCTATTTCGTCTTAAGGAGAGCGTACCTTACGTGCCTCGACTTTGTTCGTTTCGTCATTTCCCTTCTGATTTCTTAAGCAAGCCATTTTTGATATTCACATACCACACTAATAACATAACCGTCTAAGGATTTCACACTTGAGCTGTTGTTTTTGCTGCTGGTGAAAGGAAATGTCAATTCCCATCGAGTTTCTTCTGTCATTTAATGTCATGGATTTTTTATGTCCAAGAGACTGATGTCCTTTCTTTACCTTTGATATTTATTACCCTGAATTGTTTGGTTTCGTTCCAAATTTCCTTTCACATAAAGAACCAAACAGAGAAACTTTTGTTGTAAAGCTCTGAAATTGTGCAGATGTGCTATAGAATTGTGCAACCGTGATTATATTTTCTTTGGATTTTAGTCTCAAGACAATGTCAGTGTTATTGAATTATTTCATAACTTGGGGGCTTTTATTACTCGAAATGGATAAAAATGTTTACTTTATGTTTTTTTCTATTATGCAGACAAAAAAGTGTGTTCCTGTGTAATTTGTATGGGCCATAATTTGTGTTCTGTTACTGTTATTGACCTGACAGATCTTTCCGATGGTTTTACACAGGTTGAGTAAAGTGAGTCCAATCTTGTCCTAAAGTTTTGAGGAAAAAATGGCTTATCAGAGAAGGGGTTCTGACATGCAGCCCCAAAGGCGGATTTTACGGACTCAAACTGCCGGCAATTTAGGGGAGTCAATGATGGATAGTGAAGTGGTCCCATCATCTCTGGTTGAAATTGCACCAATTCTTCGTGTTGCCAATGAAGTTGAGCCTATCAATCCTCGTGTTGCTTACCTGTGTAAGTCATAATGTGACTTATTTCTCCATGTGTCGAACAGTACTTCGAAACATTAATTGGAGACAATTTTTATTGTCTTCATATGTTATTTGGAGTTTATGCGCAGGTTTCCTGATTTGCACCAATTTTATGTTCTGTGTTGGGTTGAACTATATGATGTGTCTACACTTCGTTGTGAAATATTTTAAAAAAGTTTCTCATAACATTTTATCAAGAGATTAAAATTGGATTTTCCTTCCAGAATCTGTAGTGGTTTAAATCATTTGCTTTTCTTTCATTTTTCTTCCTCCTTTTGATTTCATCAGTTTAATGAAACAACCCACATACTTCCTTTATGTCTTTTGTTCAATCTGTTTCGACTGTGCAGCCACTCTTTGGTCTAATTCCTTATATTTTGGTCTGTTTAATGCTCTCCAATTGTTGTTAAGTTGGCACATTTATCCCAAAAGCAAGATTGTAGTAAGGAGCAAGTTGTAGAACTAATACTATTGGACTTTCTATATGCTTTAGCATGGCATCAAGGAGTTCTGGCATTAAAGTTGTAATAACTCCCAAGCTCCAAATGCAAAAAGATGAAGGGCAAGCTAGACTTTGCGATTCTGCCTTAGTTTCTGTTTTCATTTCCACTATCATTGAAATCGTAAAGGAATTAAATGTGTAAAATTGGATTATTTACTCATGTGATTTAGTTGTTGCAGTGCAGTATTAAATCTGACTTGGTATTGCTTTTTACCTTGTACTGTTTTCATCTTTTGTCTGTTCTCGATTGACAACTTCTAGCCTCCAGTTTCATCATACATGGTTTTCCTTCTACCTGTTTCTTTAACCGCAGTTTGTGAGACATTGAGGCACCAAAGATGCATAACATTGTGCTAATATTTCACGTTTCCATTAGAAGGAATCAAAATTCTATACTGAACTTAAAAGATCTTTTGCACATGGGTGATAATTGACGTCCTTGTGTAATCAGGTCGGTTTTACGCCTTTGAGAAAGCTCATCGCCTGGATCCCACATCTAGTGGACGTGGAGTTCGTCAGTTTAAAACCGCTCTTCTCCAACGTCTTGAAAGGGTACATCATAATTTACAACTGAACTTTTTGTTGTTATTAATTTTGGTTTAAAGGTTGATATTATTGTAGCATGAACATGATGCCATATGTCATCACTTTGTATAGATGCATTATGTGTTACTTAAACTTGTTTTTTGTTTCTCCAATCTTGAGTTTTTTTCACTCTTGGAATGTGAATGTGAACGCGTGAGTGTAATCATATCAAAACTTCTTTTGTTCTCTTAGTAACAAATATAATATTCTTGATATAACAAATACCGAAATACAGCAGTTCATGAGTGGCATTTTGAACAAGTTTTTGTTTCTTGATAAGGGTAAAAGCTCTATTGTTAATTAACATGATCGATGTGAAATTGTTCTACCCATTACAATTGAAGAAGTGCCTGTCTACTCACAGAGCGCGTCACTTTGACTGGCTAGGTACAAAACTTATAGTTGAAGATTTTTTTTTTTTTGGCGAAAGAAGATATGTTTTTTGGGGAAGACAAAAATATCAATTTTTGCACCTTCTGAAATCATATGTCTGAGTGATTGAAGTTTTATAATAAAATGTATCTGTTTTTGTCCCTTAGGATACTATATGATTTATGGCATAAAGGTCTTTGATTCTAGTTTCATACATTAATGCATATGATGAGCTAATAGCAAAGTGTATTATTGGCTTGATTCTGAGTTATTGCTACTGGTCAATTCTTTACCCAGCAATATATTTTTCACGGGTGGAAACAGTTTAACCCGTTTTAGGCGAAATTTTAATTTTGAAATATTCTTTGGAAGGAAAATGAGACGACAGTGGCAACAAGAAAAGGAAGTGATGCACGGGAAATGAAAAGTTTTTATCAGCACTACTACAGAAAGTATATTGAGGCTTTGCAAAATGCTGCTGATAAAGCAGACCGGTATTTATCTGGGCATTATTACTAGCATTTTCGATAGTTTATGAGTGAAAATATATTCAAATTTGGAGTTATCTTTGTTTCTTATCCAGTGCTCGACTTACAAAAGCTTATCAAACGGCTGCTGTGCTGTTTGAGGTCTTAAAGGCAGTTAATTTAACAGAAGCTGTAGAGGTGGATGATGAGGTAATGCTCCCAGCACTTAGTTGCAGTGCTAAATACTAAGCTATCTTGAGATGGCAGGTAATTATTTAATCTGAGCGGTAATACCTAAAGATCTATTCTAATCTCCATTCAGATTTTAGAAAAACACACCAAGGTTGCAGAAAAGACTCAGATATATGTGCCTTATAATATACTTCCGCTTGACCCAGAAAGCTCACATCAAGCAATCATGAGATATCCGGAGGTCAGTTGCAATTCATGTCTTGTCAATTGATAACCACTTAATTTCATCTAATGCGTTTGGTCACTTTCTTGTTGGTAGATTCAAGCTTCTGTTGCTGCACTTCGTAACACAAGAGGTCTTCCGTGGCCAAAAGGACACAAGAAGAAAGTGGATGAAGACATTTTGGACTGGCTTCAGTCCATGTTTGGTTTTCAGGTTCTAAGAGGCATTTTTCCATGCTAATGTTTTTCACTTGCTAGTACTAGTGCTCATATCTATAAGATAATATTGTCAAAAGTAATAAGGCAGATACTAACACGAACACGGTCTATATGTTGCCAATATATCGAGTTTCTTATCATTAAAACTAGTAAATCAATTTCAGATGCATTATATAACGAGCTGTCTTTCTAGAAGTGGCAACTATTTACACTACACAACGAGTACATGCTTTGATAGGAATAAAGAAGATGTTATAAATTAATGGTGTTGGCAAGTCCCCTTCACAGTCCAATTGATATTGAGTTATTCGTATTCTTAAGTTCCACATGAGATTGTCTAGGACATAGTTGACATATTTTGACTTTATTCATTCTGATGTGCACAAATGTGATTTTGAAGATAGTTTGCGTATAAAGCACCCTATCAAGAACATTATATTCTGATTTTTGAGCATCACTATTATTCATCTATAAGAATAGGAAGGATGACAAAGTACTTCTATTTTTACCTGTGGTTAATCATATTAGAATTGCTATATTTAATTGAGTGCAGAAAGATAACGTTGCGAACCAGCGGGAACACCTGATTTTATTGCTTGCCAATGTGCACATCAGGCAACCAAAGCCTGATCAGCAGCCCAAGGTATTCTACATTCGACCTAATTGAGCAACTCACACAGTCAATTTCGATTGTTTTGAAGATCTGTGTCTTCTGTTGCTTTCATCTAGTTGGATGACCGAGCACTTACAGAAGTAATGAAAAAGCTTTTCAAGAACTACAAGAAGTGGTGCAAATATCTTGGTCGCAAGAGTAGTTTATGGTGAGGGACTTTTTCCTTGTTCAAAGTTCTTAGATTTTAATTTTTCTAAAGTCTTATTGCCATAATTATTTTTTTGTAACTTATATCTATATTAACCGTTGCTTGTCTCAAAGCAATTTGCCAATTTAGAAGTACAAGGACAGAGATGGATAATAAACAAATATGTGGACTTTCTAATCTGGACCTCACAAGTTCTCACATGTGTACATGCTCAAACGACTCAATTTAATTAATCTAGAGTCGAGTTAAAAACATTACATGAATTCAAACAGTATTAATTCAAGTTACCACCATAGTTGTCGTATAAAACTATCGATCAATGCAACTAATAACACTCATTTGTTTGCTAGCTAGTCTAATTCTCTTCTATTGCGAGCCAAAATCCAAATATATACATATACATACACACACAAACATATGTTATATATATATGTATGTATTTGCAGGGTAGGGATGACCGCTCCTCACAAACAGTGGGTT
>BKCP01008292.1:4210749-4223742 GCA_008636005.1 Striga asiatica
TTCTCTTAACACAAACATATCACTTTAGTTGTTTCATTTATGAAGTAGCCCCACATAACTCCCCCTTTTTTGTTGCCAAAAAGAATATTAGACTCAACACCGTTTATTCCTTCATCCCCATTACTATGAGACACTAAACACTGACTTTCACCATCAAGTACCAAACATATTAAACATCGACAACCTCATGCACATCACTATGCAAACCGATTCAAAACAACTCATCACACATAAATCGCAAAATTATTAACAATTATCTAAGATGAGCAAGAAATTTAACCCAGCATAATTGATTCAAATTATTTAAAATAAATCCAAATAGACCCTCACATCATCGCCAAATTCCACATACAAACAAAATTCCTCATACAAACAGATCCACACTTGGTAAAAAATTCAGAAAATACAAATATATAACAATGTAGGGCACAATTAACTACGTAACTCAACAACTCAATTAATATAGTTCTATCGAGCAAATATACCTGCCAAATATAGAGTGTGCACATATAAACGACAATCCTACAAGCACAATAAAGGTAGAAGGAAAGTGCTCAGCTTTATCAAAGTGAATCAAAGTGAAGAAGGTCTAGGCCGAATCACACACACCATTGGGCTTCCTCCCAACATTTTTCTTTTTGTTTTTATTATTGTTGACTTGACTTATTACTCCCTTTAAGATAGCCACAAATCTTACCACGACATGTGGTGTGCACAACAACCTTGATCCGATCCAACGTCGTTTGAACCGTCCTTGAATCTCTTGGATTACCTACAAAACAGGTTCGTGAGGTTCCTCGGTGTAAAACCTCCGACGCTTAAGTCAATATTGGTGGAGAGGGTGATGTATGGATAGTAAGAGCTTAAAATTTTCAGAGAGAAGAAGAAATGATAGTCATACCTCGCCCCCTTATACACCCCTTTATATAGAATCATTACCTTGTTGCCTAAGATCTCCTGCCCGAGTGCGAGGGCTACCCAAGATGTGGCCAATCTTGCTGCCCAAGTATTCTTGTTGTCCAAGTATATCTACTTGCGTTCACACTCTCGTGTTTGACGCTGTTCTACTTTCTTCTTTAGGTGCTTGTCCTAGTCACTTCTATTTTGACTCTTATAAAATATGCATATTTTTCTTCCTATCAATTATTTTTGAATTTAACTGAAATTTTGTACTTCTAGTATATGTGTTAAATATCCACCACCAACTTCAGTGGAATTATCTAGAATTGTTGTGAAGATACAAAATAAAACACTAATGAAAATAAATAAATAACTAGTGGGATAAGATATTTACCTTGCATTTGTAATTGTGTAGAACAATCTAGCATGTAGAATGTCGGTTAGTTCCACTATAAGTGCTCATGTAATGTGTGAGTCTAATGAGTGGGTTGTGAGAGTGTGTAGGAAAATATTGAGTGTATTATAATAAAAATAATTAGTGTGTTTTGGTCTTAATAAATAAAATATTTATCTTGGTTTATATTGTGTTTGTGTAATTACTTTGTTAATGTAATAAAGTAATTACGTTAGTGTCCACGTGTTGTGTGTGTACCCAACTTAACAATATGCACTTACATCATCTTCAAATGTTTTTTTGCTCTTGAATCTATTTTTTATAGGTTGCCAACTATCCAGCAGGAAGTCCAGCAACGGAAGTTATTATACATGGGTCTATATCTTCTTATTTGGGGGGAAGCTGCTAACTTGAGATTTATGCCAGAATGCCTGTGCTACATATATCATCATGTATGTTCTTATTATCATTCTCCTCATAAATTTTCTTACACAATCTTTTTATCTGGTTCAATATTTGAATGCGTGTGCTTCTCCCCTCCCCTCCTAATTTGACAAGATAGGTATCTCTCTCTTTGCTTTTTTTTTTTCCCCTCCATAGGAGTATCATGCTGGAATATGATTTTGTATGTGATTTTCTTTGTCTAGAAACGTGATAACCTGACATACTGGGCCCTACTTGTTACTTATTATCTTTCCCACTTGCAATTCACTACTGTATGATACTGGGGAAAGACATTTCGATCTCGTGAAGTTATAGCTGGCCACAGACATTATTATATTGCTCCCATTTTATATTCAATGTCTGCGAACGAAAGCGTGCAGATTCCCATGTGATCATAACTGAGAATGGAAAGTTACCAGTGCTTTTTCTGCAGCTTCATATTTTTGTTCTTTACAATGGTAACCTTTTAGTCAATCTACCTGCGGAAATGCAGTCTCCAAGCTTAATGCTGAAATTTGTTAGAAAATAAATATTACCAACTCCTCCCCCGCTCCACTATAAGCATGAGATAGTATTTTTTTATTGCTTCTTAAATACCTATTTACAGTCTTTGCTTGCCAATTTCTTTAGATGGCATTTGAACTATACGGCATGCTTGCTGGAAGTGTTAGTCCCATGACAGGCGAGAATGTCAAACCTGCCTATGGCGGTGATGAAGAGGCCTTTTTGAGGAAAGTTGTAACTCCAATTTATAACATCATAGCTGTGGTACTTCTCCTAGCTTGGTTCTTGGGATTACCAATGCTATCATTCAGGCTATGCCTTTTATCTTTGCATATATTTGATATATTTTAATGCCCCAGGAAGCTGGACGTAGCAAAGGTGGGAGATCCAAACATTCTCAGTGGAGAAACTATGATGATCTGAATGAATACTTCTGGTAAAATGTTTCCTTCATAGTTTTCTTAAGTATGATGTAGCATGTAACTTATATTGTGATCAAATTGTAGGTCACTTAATTGTTTCAGATTGGGTTGGCCAATGCGTAATGATGCTGATTTCTTCTGCCTTCCCATGGAACAGACCCATGCAGAGAGAAGTGAGGTAAACACTATCTCAAGTTATAGTTTCTTATGTGTTCTCTCTGCATGAGCACCCTTCCCTGTTCATGCTGATTTAATATGTAAATTGAGGTTGGTTCCGAATTTTCTTAATATAAATATGAAAGTGTAATCGAACACAATATAGAGGAGAATAAAAGAACCATGCTTTCTTTGACCCATTCTCTGATGATGATGATGATTGGTACAAAGGGATAGGCTAAAATGAACTTTTATTTACAATATGATGAATCTATGTGACAAAACTATGAGCCCTTGCAATCTAACTGATGAATCTTGCTGAACCTTTTGTGTTCAAAGTGATGATGTTATAATTTCTTTGTTACAACCTGTGTTTTTAGTCCTCTTAGCTGTGCATGGATAAGTGTTACTTGTTGATCTTTTTACTTAATGATGTTACTTAGTTGCATCTGCCTGATAGTAATCTTTATTACTCAGGGCGGTGAATCTGTTAGAGGAGACCGATGGATTGGAAAAATCAACTTTGTTGAGATACGTTCATTTTGGCACATATTTAGGAGCTTCGATAGGATGTGGAGCTTCTTTATTTTGGCACTACAGGTAATGTTGACAATATGTGCATATATTCTTCTTACCTTCTTAAAGTAAACTTCTCTAACATAATGCTGCATGTCAATTTGAAAGGCAATGATCATAATCTCTTGGAATGGGTCTGGTGATATAAGTGCTATATTTGAGGGCGACGTTTTCAGGAAAGTACTAAGTATCTTCATAACAGCAGCAATACTGAAACTTGCACAAGGTAACTAAAAAATAGCTAATCTTTTGATGTTTTAGTTGTAATTTCCATTTTTTTTTTTGTAGTAGATCGTGATTAGTAACCTGTGTTCAGGTGTTTTTGTCAGCAAAATTTTGAATGATGAAATTTTCAGACATGTTATTTGTTGTGTGAATTTTTGGCAGCTGTTCTCGATGTCATCATGAGTTGGAAAGCAAGAATGAGTATGTCTCTGCATGTGAAGCTTAGATACATCCTAAAGGTTGCGTCTGCAGCAGCATGGGTGGTTGTGTTGCCCGTGACTTATGCATATAGTTGGCAAAATCCTTCCGGATTTGCAGAGACTATTAAGAGATGGTTTGGGCCCGGTAATGGGCACCCTTCTTTGTTCATCATTGCTGTTTTAATCTACTTATCTCCAAACATGCTCTCTGCTTTGTTATTCCTATTTCCATTCATTCGGAGGAACCTTGAGAGGTCAGACTACAGGATCGTGAGGCTCATGATGTGGTGGTCGCAGGTATACAGACTGCTTTATGATTTTTCATATAAAAGTTGTCTGTATTTTAGTGTATTCCATTATATATTTTGAAATTCTTTGATAATTTCATTCTTATATTCGTACTCTGTCCTTTCCTTTTGATGTTCTCATGCAGCCACGGCTCTATGTTGGAAGGGGGATGCAAGAGAGCTCATTTTCAGTTTTCAAGTATAAATTGCTTTTAAGTTTTAGCAAATCGTTTACATTAACGTTATTATTAAGATTTAATCATGATGGTTTCATTTTCAGATATACAGTGTTCTGGGTTCTCCTCTTGGCAGCAAAGTTGGCATTTAGCTTTTATGTAGAGGTATTTTTTCTACCCATTTTTTGTTTGAATCATGAAAACTATTGCATGAAAGTGTTTTCATTTAGCTACATGCTTGTGGTGCAAAATTGTTTGATGATGCATTAGGGAATTTGATGTGTCCTCTTGGTTGCAGATAAGACCTCTTGTTGGTCCAACAAAAGAAATAATGGCGGTTCCTGTAAGAAGATATCAGTGGCATGAGTTCTTCCCTCGAGGTAGTTAGATTGTTCATGTTTATTTACTTTCTGAAATTTCTGGAGGTGCATTTGTGAGAATACTACTCCGAGTGAGGTTTCTTGTTCACCTTTATCCATTGACATTTTCAGCAAAAGATAACATTGGAGTAGTGATTGCTCTCTGGGCTCCTGTTATTATTGTAAGTTCACGTATACTTCTTGTGTTGATCTGCATGTTTGGTGAGTTCTTTAATATTAGAATCTGTTATACGTATTGGTTCCAGGTGTACTTCATGGACACTCAGATATGGTATGCCATTTTCTCCACAATATTTGGGGGTATATATGGAGCATTTCGCCGTCTTGGAGAGGTAGGTTGAGATTCTTATTTCCTTGAAGCCTATTCTATATTTCAGTTTGTGTTCCTGTTTGAACCATTTTTTTTTTCTAATTATGTTTCTTAAAAAAACTTATCAACACCCCCACTGAAATTTCTTTAGTTGCATGGAGGTAAAAATATTGTGAGACCACGTCATGTTGAAATAAAAAATTATTGTTACAATTTGCATCTTGCATATGAAAACAGTATGATTTTCTGCATGAAAAGTATGATTGCTTTAGACAGACTTCATACTTGGTCCCTTGCTTTATTAGTATCATTCAACTTGAATGCTAACACTTTTAGCTGATGAAGTTCATGTTTCTGCACTGCCCTTAGATTCGAACACTGGTAATGCTTAGGTCCCGCTTTCAGTCACTGCCTGGTGCTTTTAATGCCCGCTTGATACCAGCAGAAAAAGATGACAAACCTAAGGGACTAAAAGCCACGTTCTCCCGGAAATTTGTTGAGGTTTTTAATTATGCTGGTTTTACCTGTTGCTTCAGTAAAAATCTTCTTTTTTTCTAATGGATATATTAAAGCTTATAGTGCCAATTGGTATTCATTGCACTTTGCAGATTCGATCTAATAAAGATAAGGAAGCAGCAAGGTTTTCTCAGATGTGGAACAAAATAATTGAAAGTTTCAGAGAGGAGGATTTAATAAACAACAGGTAACTTAAAAAGGATACTCAATTTGTCAAGTGGTTTATTTATTTTTTTTGGTTTTATTTTTCGCCAAATCAAACAGGGAAATGAACCTTTTACTCGTGCCATATCGAGCTGACCGCGAACTTGACCTTATTCAGTGGCCTCCATTTTTATTAGCCAGCAAGGTGGGTGTCCTCTAAACCTCTTTACTTTTATAATTCTTTTGAAAAATCAAATGATCTGTGGTTATTTTTTGTATAGCTTCCTATAGCTCTTGATATGGCAAAGGATAGCAACGGAAGAGATAGGGAGCTAAATAAAAGATTGAATGCTGACATATATATGAAATGTGCCATCCGCGAGTGCTATGCTTCTTGTAAGAACATCATTAACTTTCTGGTTATGGGAGAACGTGAGAAGCTGTAAGTTTTACCTCCCAAAAAGAAGTAAAAAAGATGAACTAATTTATCACCATTTAAATTGTCCAATAATTTCTTGTTGTTTGATGATTTTAGTGTCATAAATGAGATTTTCTCCAAAACCGACCATCATATAGCGGAAGGTGATCTATTACGAGAGTTTAATATGAATGCTCTCCCTAACCTCTACGATCAATTTGTGCAGCTGATAGAATATCTGGTAAGCCTCTCTAAAAATGTCACTACACCAGACACGATACTTTTGACAGCTTGGGAGTAATTAATTAATGAATACTCTGCAGAGAGAAAATAGAAAAGAAGACAAGGATCAAGTGGTGATTGTCTTGCTTAACATGCTTGAGGTCGTGACCAGAGACATTATGGAAGACAGTGTTCCTAGGTAATGATAGTCAGAATTGCTTGTAACACGTAGCATTTTAATGTTGCAGACAGTTTACGTATTTGTTTCCCCCTCGTTTTAGTATGCTAGAGTCCAGCCATGGTGGATCATATGAAATGCATCAGGGGATGACCCCTCTTGACAAACAGTATCAGTATTTTGGTACACTTCGCTTTCCAATTACAGAAGAAACAGATGCGTGGCAAGAGAAGGTCAGTTAAATTGAAGTCCCACTTTCTTCAACACTTAGGCAAGATAATTTTAAGCTGAATCATCATATCAAGGGAAGAATGCTAGCTTACGAAGATAATTTATTTAGATGCATCTATGGCAGATTAGTTTCCTAAATTTGTCCTAAATTATGGCTACTTTGTACCAGATTGGGAGGCTTCATCTGCTGCTGACCGTGAAGGAATCAGCTATGGATGTCCCATCTAATATAGAGGCGAGGAGGCGCATTTCATTCTTTTCAAATTCTTTATTTATGGACATGCCCGTAGCTCCAAAAGTCCGCAACATGCTCTCCTTCTCGTAAGCCTCTTCACATCAAAGGTTCATATATTTTGGAGTTGGATTTGCTGTTTTGTTCAATTTTTTTTTTTCAGCATTTTGACCCCTTACTACGATGAAGAGGTTCTCTTCTCTATGGACCTGCTGGAAAAGCCAAATGAAGATGGTGTTTCCATCTTGTTCTATTTACAAAAGATATTCCCAGGTTTGTTATTTTGACTTTTGTTACTTGTTTGTGTTGTGGTCTCAGTATGACATGACTTAGTAATAGTTCAAGCCATGAGTGATGATTTTAAATTACGCAGATGAATGGGATAATTTTATGGAACGGGTCGGTTGCAGCAGTGAAGAAGATCTCAAAGGAAACCTGAAATTGGAAGAAGAGCTACGCTTATGGGCATCTTATAGAGGCCAAACTTTGACTAAAACCGGTTATTATCTTCTTTAATAATTCTTTTCACATTAGGTCCATTGTTTAGGGTGTGATTGGATATGGATTTGATTGGTTTTTTATTAGTATTTTGTTAACCATAGTTACTTTTGAATAAGGGGGTGTATGGTTAGTTGTTAGTGGGATTTAAGTTTAAATTAAAATAATATTTAAATGAAATAATTAAAGTTGATTTGATGTAAAGTTGTAGAAAAATGATTAGAAGTGAGGGCTAGTTAAAATGATTTGAGTTGACCAATAATGAATTCAAGTTGATGTTATGTGTAAGAATGATTGGTTGATATTATTTAATTATATCGATAATATTGAGGATGACGTGGTTGAGTTAAATTTGAATTTTAATTAGTTTTTTACTAGTCTAGTTTATATCCAATCACACCCTTAACGAGTTGTTTATGTTTATGACCTGCCTACTCTGCTACAGTGCGAGGCATGATGTATTATCGGCAAGCTTTGGAACTGCAGGCTTTTCTTGATATGGCAAATGAAGAAGGTACTCAAGGAATCAATTCTCTCTACATCCTTTACTCTCTTCAGAGATGTAGAATTATATATATCAGTTAATTCTTGCTACAGATTTAATGAAAGGCTACAAGGCTGCCGAACTGAATACTGAGGAACAAGTGAAAAATGAAGGCTCGTTGCTAACACAATGCCAAGCTGTAGCCGACATGAAGTTCAGTTACGTGGTCTCATGCCAACAGTATGGAATTCAGAAAAGATCTGGTGATCGACGGGCAGCGGATATTTTGAGACTCATGACCAAGTAATGAAATTTTGATTAGTTGATGTGTCGTTTGATTTTAATTTCTCAAGTCTTTCATACTATTCATTATTTTGCGAGCAGGTACCCCTCTGTTCGTGTAGCTTATGTTGATGAGGTTGAAGAAACGGGTGGGGATAAATCTGGTAAAATGGTCGAGAAAGTGTACTATTCAGCACTCGTGAAAGCTATGCCAAAATCTGTGGACACATCTGACCCAGACCAGAAGTTGGACCAGGTAAAAATAATTGATCTTTGTTCGAGGCTTTGCATGTTGGTCTTTTGTTGTGTTTAATGATATAATTGTTATTTTGATATTGTTTGTTCTAAAATAACTCAAGATTTCATTTGCAGGTTATTTATCGGATAAAACTTCCAGGACCTGCAATATTGGGTGAAGGCAAACCAGAGAATCAAAATCATGCCATAATCTTTACACGTGGTGAAGGCTTGCAAACAATTGATATGAACCAGGTATCATAGTGAGGTGTTTTGATAATTTGGAGTACCCAAAATTCTTTAACGTTGATGATTGAATGCATTATTCTTTGTAGGATAACTATATGGAAGAAGCCTTCAAAATGAGAAACCTATTGCAAGAGTTTCTCAAAAGGCATGGCGTAAGGAAACCAACGATTCTTGGGCTTAGAGAGCATATTTTCATGGGCAGGTTAGAGAATTTTCCACGTTTGAGTTCTGGATTTCAAAATTGTGGTGGTTATTAACGTATTGCTCTTCCTTTCTAGTGTCTCTTCACTTGCATGGTTCATGTCAAACCAAGAGAACAGTTTCGTGACTATTGGCCAGAGGCTGCTGGCTAATCCACTGAAGTAAGTTGTTGGATCATTTATATCTCGTTAAATTTAATCTTCTCTGGACTTCGTCCAAATTAAGTTGGTGTTCCAAATAAAGATTTTTTGCTTTACCAAGTTATCTTTCTTATTAGAACAGAATCTATATCTATTTATATACCTACTAGTAATAAACTGCACCTGCGATGCACGTGATACGTGGTTCATACGTGCGATGAACAGAATCGGTAGTATTATAAAAGATCTGATCCCTGTGTTGGCTAATCATTTAAAATCAGTGAACTTACGTTTATTTTATTAATATTTTGTGACTATGTGGCTAGGATAAAGCCTGTGTATATCATCTTTATGGTTCACATTGTTTACTGGTATTTCAGGGTTCGTTTCCATTATGGCCATCCGGACGTGTTTGATAGACTTTTTCACCTGACTAGAGGTGGTGTCAGCAAAGCTTCCAGAATCATAAACTTAAGCGAGGACATCTTTGCAGGCACCATATTCTTAAATAAAAAAAAAAATAAAAAAAAATCCCTTTCTCTATTTAGTCCTAACGTATATTGTGTATTACAATCATTGTGATGGGAGCTCATATTGCTTGTGAAGGTTTCAACTCCACACTTCGTGGAGGTAATGTCACCCATCACGAGTACATACAAGTGGGCAAAGGAAGAGATGTGGGCCTCAATCAAATTTCACTTTTCGAAGCAAAGATCGCATGCGGCAATGGGGAACAGACTCTGAGTCGTGATATTTACAGGCTAGGCCACCGGTTCGACTTCTTCCGCATGATGTCCTGTTTTTTCACCACGCTGGGCTTCTATTTTTGTACTCTGGTAATTTTCTCAATCTATTCTCTGATTTTGTAGCAATTCAAGATCCATGGGGACTTGAAATACCTTGTATTTGGATTTTTTTCACTTTTAGACAATCATAATTGGACCGATCCCTGTATCTTTGAATTCAATTTAGAGTAAATAGCAATTTTAGTCGTATATTGTTTTACTACCTTAACTTTTTCGTCCTCATCGAATTGATTTTATAGTTTTTCGTCCTTCATGTTTGCAAAAAAGCTTACGAAAAGGTCCCCGAGCATACACAAGTGACGAAATCGCAACCTTTTTTGCAAAAAACATAATCAAAAATGACCTTTTTATAACACCTCTCTACAAACAAAAGGGACGAAAATTCCAAAAACCAATTCGAAGAGGCCGAAAAAGTCAGGACAGCGAAACATACATACACGACTAAAATTGCAAATTTACTACTCAATTTATATCACACCCACCTTAACTCAAGTTTCATCAACCACAACCCAACTCTATGTTCCTTCCTCAGCTTACGGTCCTCACCGTATACGTATTCCTCTACGGCCGCCTTTACCTCGTCCTGAGCGGCCTCGAGGAAGAACTGAGTCAAAACCGCGCGATCCGTGACAACAAACCCCTCCAGGTGGCACTCGCTTCCCAATCGTTCGTCCAGATCGGCTTCCTAATGGCCCTCCCCATGATGATGGAGATCGGCCTCGAGCGCGGCTTCCGCAACGCCCTAACCGACTTCGTCCTCATGCAGCTCCAGCTGGCGTCCGTCTTCTTCACCTTCTCCCTCGGCACCCGAACCCACTACTTTGGCCGCACCATACTCCACGGTGGGGCCCGCTACAGAGGAACCGGCCGCGGCTTCGTCGTCTTTCACGCCCGTTTTGCCGACAACTACCGTCTCTACTCACGAAGCCACTTTGTCAAAGGGATTGAGCTCATGATCTTGCTAATCGTGTACCACATCTTTGGTCGGGCGTACCGCGGAGTGGCGGCTTACGTTTTTATTACGGTCTCGATATGGTTTTTGGTGGGGACGTGGCTTTTTGCGCCTTTCTTGTTTAATCCGTCGGGATTCGAGTGGCAAAAGATTGTGGATGATTGGACGGATTGGAATAAGTGGATGAATAATAGGGGTGGGATCGGAGTGCCGCCGGAGAAGAGCTGGGAGTCGTGGTGGGAGAAGGAGCACGAGCATCTGTCGCATTCCGGGACGCGCGGGATCGTTTTCGAGATATTGCTGTCGTTGCGGTTTTTTATATATCAGTTCGGGTTGACGTATCATCTAAGCTTCACTTCTGACAAGAGCTTCTTGGTATGTATTTTTTTTCTATTATTATTATTTTTTAAGTTTTTTACTCTTGCTGATTGAACATCATAGCAGTTTTAGTCTCAAGATTCTAACATTTCGCCTTTTGGTCATGTAATTTAATATTTTGCGACTGAATTGCAACAAATTCCCAATTTATATTTTCGGGATGGAGTTTTGATTAGCAATTTATGTCTTGTAATTTAAAACTTTATTTCAATTTCAGTCATGTAATTTAAAATTTTGTTGCAATTGCAGTCCTCAGAGGACTGAAATTGCAGCAAAATATTAAATCACATGACCAAAAGGCGAAAAGTTGGAACATTGGGACTAAAATTGCTATAATGTTAAACCAATATGACTTAAAATTCATTTGCCCTCAATAAAATGTTGCTTCTTGTGCAGGTGTATGGTCTATCGTGGTTATTCATCTTCGCAGTCCTACTAATTTTGAAGGTCGGGACTCTAGTAAATTATTCTTATTGAGCTCCTCTCTCTCTCTCTCTCTCTCATGACGTGTTCTGCCGATCATATTGCCCAACTATATTTTGAACGTTCAAAATTCCAATGAATACCAAAGCATCCATCATATACAACAAAATGAGATAGCATCAAACGTTCAAAATTCCAATGAATACCAAAGCATCCATCATATACAACAAAATGAGATAGCATCCCGTTTTTTCATGAAATCGCTGTTTTTGTAGTTGGTTCTTTTTTTCTTGCCTTAACTCAGACATTTAATTGTGTTTGCAGTAGGGTGAAATTTGTCAGTGCATTTGAAGATGTTCTATATGCTAATTTCCTTCAGAGAAGTTGAACTATTAAAGAAAATCGGATTTCCCTTTGTCCCATGTACTAAATGAAGTATGCTAAAATTTTTGCAGGTTTTTTCTGTTGGAAGGAGACGGTTTAGTGCTGATTTCCAACTCGTGTTCCGATTGATCGAGGGCCTCCTTTTTCTTTCATTTGTAGCTGTATTGATCACCTTAATAGCTCTTCTTCACATGACATTCGTTGATGTTATAGTCTGCATTCTTGCATTTATGCCTACAGGATGGGGGCTACTACTGGTAAGAAATTGTTCTATACCCGTAAAGTGAAGCCATATATATATATATATATATATTGTCAACTTTGAGAAGTTTCTCTAATAGCGAATAAAATTCCTTGTGTTGATTTTCCTTGTTATTTCTCAATAAATAAAACATAACAGATTGCACAAGCTTTGAAACCATTAGTGGTTCGTGGTGGATTCTGGGGATCAATTAGGACGCTTGCACGAGTTTACGAAATAATAATCGGATTATTACTATTCACTCCAGTCGCATTCTTGGCATGGTTCCCGTTTGTGTCTGAATTCCAAACTCGTATGCTGTTCAACCAAGCTTTCAGCAGAGGTTTGCAGATATCTCGTATTCTTGGTGGGCCCAAGAAGGACCGCTCGTCCAGCAACAAGGAGTAAACCTCGTTCATAGGAAATCTATGTTTGTATATATATCCTCTTAATGTATATGAATAGGCCTTAGGTATCAATTTCGAAGTTACTATGTTGAAAAAAAATAAAAAAAAATAAACGATTGTTGTATTCTTCCCGCTGTGCTGTAGATTTTGCAGTTTTATTGTATATGTAATAAGTCAGTCATTCTGTACAAATACATTTTCGCACGAGTATTACGTATTGTGGTACAAATATATGGAACACAACATTCATCAACCCGGTTTGCAGCATTTTTGGAGCATCAATCATAATTTCATTTCAAAGATAAGTAGCAGTAGCACTCTCTGATAATTGAAAAAAGAGAGGTCAAATTGTCGACCAATACAATTCACTCAATATTAGGTACAAAACAAATTATA
>BKCP01008292.1:4223772-4254952 GCA_008636005.1 Striga asiatica
AAAGAAAACACGACAAGTACAATAAAATTGTTGCACCGTTGGAATTATGTTACAAACACTGTAGGGCCGTGTTTGTACAAAATTCACCTTTTAATAAATCTAATCAGTGGCTTGCGCACTCCAAATGGGCCCCACAACCACAGGCCAGACAAGAATACACCCACCGACCACTCTCCAACACATCGCCGCAAACGTAGCATTGGCAGTCACGTCCGTTGACCGGAAAATCCCACACAAGCACCAGAGGATGGGCGTGATCGCGCCGGATCTCGAATCCCGGCAAGGAGGCACACTCCACGTGCAGATCGAACCCGCACGTCCCGCAGTGGTACGTGAACGCCTGGCCTGAATCGCCGCACGCGTTGCAGGTGAACTCGCCGCCGGCGTATGGCGGCGAGTGGCGGAGGATCAGGGGATGTTCGGGGTGTGAGCGGTGGCGGAGGCGGCGAGGGAGGTCGAAGCAGAGGTCGTGGAGAAGGAACGGGCATTCGGCCTTCGTGCAGAAGTAGGCCCGGCCCGAAATGTGGTGCTGGCAGCCAGAGCAAACGGCGGCCTTCTTTTCTTCGTGGTGGAGGTGAGAGAGCTCCAGGGGATGGCGGTGACTGAAGTGGTGGACCTGCGGGTTTTTCTGAGATGCTTTCATGATCGGAGACTTTTATGGAGGAGTTGACTTTTNTATAGAGGTGTCTCGTACTGCCCCGTACTGACCCAACAGCACCCCATATTCAATTAATGGAAAGTTAAAAAATACATGTGAATCTTTAGTAACAATATCTAAATTTTATTTTTTTAACAAATTTGGAGATTCTTACGTCAAAATCTGAATTCTATTCTTTTTGTATTATTTTTTATTATTTTTCCAAAATCTGAATCCCATATTTTTTGTAAAAAATTTAGAGATTCTTATGTAGAAAATGTGTCAATGATTATGGATCAAAAATTCAATTAATAGTTTAGTATTTAAATAAATCCAAATACAAATTAACTTAGACCGTGCAAATTAGATACAAATTTAGAAAACAAATAGTTGTGTAATTCTTAACAAAGTCGTCCAATAGTTTTGAATAATTTTTTTCTTTTCAGAAAATGTGTGCAGATTGGATAAAACCACGTGCAATTTTTATTTTAAAATAAAATTGAGATTTGGATAGGATATACATTCAAAACCTTATCCACATTTTTTGGTAAAAAAAATCAGTTCATCTTTGATATTTAAAGTCAAACCATATCCAATTATTTAAGAAAAAAGTTCAAATTAATTTTAAAATTGTGTGCAACTTTTAGAAGAAAAAATCGTGTACAACTTTTTAAAAGTTTAATGCATCGATTTTTTTAGATTCTTATGTTTTTTTAATCATGTTTTAACGAGATTTCAGTAAGTTCATATCAATATTTTTGTTAAGTTCATATCAAATTTTTTAGGAAAGAAACAATTGCATAAATCTTAGCAAAATATTTCAATTTTTTATTTGAACTAATTTCAATTCAATTTGTTTAGTAAAAAATCAGTGAAATTTAAGGAAAATTCGGTTGCATTTTAAGAATGATGCTTCTTTTCACTTTGTTTTAAACAAATATTCGGATCAATTTGTTTTCGTAAAAAAATCGATGTATTGATAGGAAAATTCAGTTTCAATTTTAGGAAAAACTAATTATTCATTTTAATTGTTCTCAATCAATATTTTGAATTAGATTTAAAATAAAAAATGTCATGAAAATCCCAAAAATCTCTACTTTTTTTCACTAAAATTTTGTTTAGTTAAGATCCTTTAATTTTGTAGTTTGTTAACTAATAGCTAATAATACACAATTTTAGAGAAAATTTGAACAACCAATGTAGTATTTTACATACCAAAGAATGAAACCATGAATGTTGTACATAAGGAAGTGTTCAATAATATATAATTTTCGTTTTCATGATATTTTGAATACCATAAGATAATTTAAATACAAAAATATCTTTTAAATGACAAATAGGTACTAAATGTTCTCGTGCATCGCACGAATACTGTACTAATATTTAGTGAATGGTTGTTCACAATAACTTGGCTTTACGGGTCTCTCTATGCTGCAATAATCTAAGTTTACCATATTATTAGACTTCATTGAGTGTTTGTAAACTTTTTGTTCTTGAGTTTTATTGTGTTCATTTTTTCAGTGTTATTGCACCATTGAAAAACTGAGTTTGTTTTCTTTTTACAAACACTTTTTTTCCTTAGGGTTTAAGTACAAATATAGCATGGAGGGATCCATAGTTAATGTGAAGTCCACGTCCTAAGCGAACGCCAGGGGATATAAGTTGCAGCTCATATTCATTTACACATGGAGCTCGATGGACGTGCTTTTACATATATATATATAATTGATTCAAAGAAATGGAGTTGGATGTTGAGCTGAAAGAGGTTAGCACAGAACTGAACGGATTCAATGGTGGTGAGGTCATCCCCATGGGTGAGGTAACACTGCCGGTAGTGTTGGGGTCGGGAGCAACCCGAAAGATTAAGATGGTGAGGTTTTTGATGGTCAGAGCAAAAGTAAGTTTTAATATGATATTGGGGCGCCCAAATCTCAACTCTTTTCAAGTGGTGTTGTCCACCTACTTCCAGTAGGTGAGCTAGTTGGGGAGATCAAAGGCGACCAACTCACGCCCAGATTGTGTTATTAGGTGACAGTCAAAGCGGGGCATCAAGTGGCCAAAGGTGGTAGTGGTTCGAGCAAAGAGGTCGTTAAATAAGGTAGTAGCTCCAGTAAAAAGGTGGTCAGGTCTAAGCCAGAGAAAGATAGAGGAGAGATGCATCCATGAGAAGAGCCGGTGGAAGTCCAGCTTGTGAAATGAGTGGAAGGGAGGAAAGTAAAAATTGGTGGATACTTGGTAGAGCCATTGAAATGTGAACTTATCAATTTGATTAGCGAGTTCAAGGATATTTTCGCATTCACCCCAGACGAGATGATAGGAATAGAAGCCACCATCATCAAACACAGGTTGGATATTGACCCAAGAATTTGAAATATATATAAAGCAGAAAAGGCAACATCATGGAGCAAACATAAATAATGTCATCGAGGTAGACCGTTCGATGAAGATCGATGAGCAGACGAGAGTAAAAGATGGAATTTGAAGTGACAGATCGATCAGGACCGTTCGATGAAATTAAGAGCGGGTGAGCAAGATTGAAACAACATTTAATGGTGCATTATTCGAGAAAAAGATGTCAGAAGTTTACATTTGAAAGTTGAATTTAAGACCTTTTCCTTAGGTTTAACTGGTTCCCTTGGCTAAAGGATAGTTGAGGATATGAGCAGGTCGGTCCGATAGGCCACGAGTGCAAGGAATATAACTAAGGATAATTAGTTCTACTCTTAGATAGAGTCATCTCTAGCATCTATGGTAATACTTTACAAATTATTGGTTTATGTATCATATTATTGTTACACTTTATATTAAAAGTGTTACAATAATATGATACATAAACCAATAATTCGTAAAGTATTACAATAAATAGCTACCTAAAGTCATTTATGTTGTAGTGATCTACTCGACCAAAGTGGGGAAAGGGGGGACCAGATGATATGAGATACCATACCAGCATAATTAGGTCTCGAACGACCTAAGAACAGTTCGACCAGATTGAGTGACCGACAACTCAGTTAGACACCAAAGATGTCAGAGGTCATGGAAACAACAAGTCGATGGTGACCTCACTAGCAAAGCAACACGACAACTGGTTGAGGTAAGGCTCCTGGCTAGCCTGATGGAAACTCGACCAAGAGTTAAACTTACTCGTTGAAGGTCAAAGCGACCTAGTTCAAGGGAAACTAAGCTAATAGCACAATTAGGCTACCAAATGAGGTACGGTAATGTGAAAACAACACATAATAAATAAGAAGGAATATAATTAAGATAAGAAGGACACGTGGGCCAAGATAATTAAGCAATTTTGGCACTTGGGAAGTACGATCAGGTAGCTCGGGCACTGGGCAGCCAAGTCGGACAGTCGTGGAAACAAGGTAACACCTCTATATAAAATAGTGAGGTATGATCATCATACCTTTAAACACTCTGATATACATACAATTACATTCAGTTCATCATCTTCTTCATCACTGTTTACTGACTTAAGCATCAGAGCTTCTACTAAGACAAAACCCCTAGTGCTGTTTCGCAGGTCTTTCACCGTCTTGTAGATAAAAAATCTACAAAGTGATGCCGAATTGTTTGAGCTTCTACTCAGACAAAACCCCTAGTGCTGTTTTGCAGGTCTCAATGCGTTTAACTGGCGAGGATCTCGAAGTGATGTCGAATTCATATATATATATATATATATATATATATATATGTATATTGAACTTCTTTTGATTTTTTCTGATAAAAAATCGATCAGCCTCTTGTAGCAGGTAAAAGGACTGGAGTTTTTCCCATAGACGACACTGTTTGATACACAAGTTTTCTTGAACCGGTTACACCACTAACCATGAACCTCCATTAGCACGGTGCTCCGACGACTTGCAATACGCCTGGAAGGGTCCTGATGGAAAAGTCTCTAACGCTCAAGTCAGTGTATGGCATGATAAAACTTAGTGTATGTATATAAGTTCTTCTGCGCGTATGTGTTTCGTGTAAAGTAAATAACCCGAATACCCTTATATACCTAGGATAACTTGGTGGCTAAGAAAGTCATAATTAGGAATGAGATCCTCTCGTATCCACTTGTGTAACTAGCAAGATATTTTGGATATGAGATTTGTTATCAATATGTACTTCCCATTCATGAAGGATTCTTTCCCCTCTTGCTACACGATTCTTAAGTTTCGAGGTCAACGTCTGTGTCTACTTTCACTAGTTTTATCTAGGTCGTAACCGCGACTTAACCCCAACAGACCTACAGGTCATGAGGTCGCTACTGTAGCCTAGCTCTTTAGTTCTCCTAACCTCCGAGCTACATGGATCTCTTTGATATCCGAACTTCCATGGTCTCCCGACCTTCGAGCCACCTGGTGCTCTCTGGTGTCTGAGTTTCCTTTGTATACTGACCTTTGAGCTACACGAGCTTATCGTACGATGTAAGTACTAAACTGAATGGAATTTTTCTGAACTGTCTACGACTAGTTGACCGAACTATTCTAGATACTATATCACAAGTCACTCTAATCAAACCAACATCAAAGACAATAAAAAGACCAAATGAAGAAAGTGGGTAAATGAGCTACCTAAAAAGTCCCTCCCAAGTCCCAACTGCAACCAATCTTCATTTAGCATATAGCACTTATTCAACCATTGTTAATAAAAGAAAAATAGGAAACAGTGCACACCACAAAGGCGATATATGCGGGGCCCACCCAAATCTTAAAAGAAGGACAGCGTCTTGGGCCTCTTGGCCTCATAAAAGTAGGGCTTTCACGTGTGTGCGATTTCGTCAACATGAGTACGTCGGTCAAACCCCCATTTTCTGCTAATCATCATCCCTACTTAAAATTCCTAATCCTAAAAAATCAAATGCAAAAAGAAAACCTTGAAAAGGTAGGTGAAAAACAAAGATAACTGCAAAAATCATTATTAAAATATAAAGGCAAATAAAAAGATGGGACTTAATTATGTTTGGTTTGGTCTACTCTTTCTTTTGCTTTTCATTATTAAAATAATAAAATAAATAAAACTGTACTTTGTTTCTCTATTTATTTAAAAGGTGATAAATTTGGATAGAATCTCTATAAAGACTCTTTCCCACTGATTATTATTACACATCCCACATAGCGTCTTTTTTCTTCACTCTCTTTCTCAACCACCAAGAATTAATGGAGTTGGGCTTGAGCTTAGGAGACGCATCACCAGCCGTTGGATCCTTGAAAGTGATCAAATCGACGGGTCAGGATAAAAAGCCGGCCAAGATGGTCGGTCTGGATTTCTGCATGGGCCTGGGCCTGGGCCTCAGCTCGGCTGCTACTGAAGATCAAAAGCCCAACGGAAAGGCTCGAGAAATCAACGGTGATGATGATAATGATGAAGATAACGATGAGGCATCACAAGGGGGTGAAGAGAGTGATGGTAATAATCAGAGGGAAAATCCCGTGGTCCAGCTAAATCTGCTCCCTCTTGTTCCCGTTAATCCTTGCCGTCAGATTTCGTCTCATCTTATTCAGTCCTTGCCTTGGTCTTCTGATAATGGTAAACTTCTCAACTTAATTATTTATTTTTGGGCGGAAAAGTGGACTTCATTTCTTTTTCTTATTTTCTTGGTTGACGCAAAGCTACTGATTACATGTATTTTTATCAAATAAATATTTTGCATAACTCTAAACTTTTGATTTAGATAGAAACAAACTTTTATTTTCAAGATTAATATTATTTTTTTTATCGGTATTATTATTATTATTATTATTAATATTATTATCTCATGGGGGTCGCAATGAGGCTTTAGCACGACACGTGTGTGTGCATATACATGCCGGTCAATTTTGTTTTTCCGGGTAACTAAACTCGATTAAACTCAATTTAATTAAAATTAGCACTAGACTAGACTATTATTCTATTATACTCATTGGGTTAATTCATTTTTTCTTTTCATTTTTTTTTTAATTGCATTTTAATATGAAGCAGGGAGCTCGGAAAATGAGTCGTCGGGGAACATAGGCATTTGCAAAGGTCCGGAGGAGGTATCATCGGCGAACAGCGTAGATCTGCAGCTGCTCAAGAGATCGCCTGAGGTGGAGAGGGCGAGTGACGACGAAGAAGAGAGTGGGCCCCACGCGCGGAAAAAGCTGCGGCTCTCCAAACAGCAGTCGGCCTTCCTCGAGGAAACCTTCAAAGAGCACAACAATCTCAATCCCGTATGTTAAAGTATATCTAGGAAAAAATATTTGTAATTACCATTTTATCCTCTTAATACATGAAAGAGTGTTGATTGGTTTGGTTTGTTTTAATTGGGATGAAGCAGAAACAGAAACTGGCGCTTGCAAAACAACTTAATCTCAGAACCCGACAGGTTGAGGTCTGGTTTCAGAACAGAAGGGCCAGGTTTGTGCGCATGATATATATATACTTCCTAAATATTTCAATATTATGTATAATCTTGTAACTTTATAGGAGTTTGCAATTTAAATCTTAAATTTTAATTTGTATTTGTGGAAATAGTTTCTACTACATAGAGCATCAAAATAAATAGGCCAATAGGGTGGTTTATCATTCAAAGTTGGACCAAATAATTATTTAAGATTGAATGAATCAATTTTTTAAATACTGAACTTCTGTCTGTTACATGAATAGAACTTTTGGCCCCATGATACATTTTTTAATATTGCACCAAAATTGATTCATTCAATCTCATGAATATATTGAAGAATTAAAATGGGATTTTGTTTGTTTTCTATTTAGTTTCTTAATCAAGAATATATTAAAGAATTAAAATGCAGTTGAGAAAATTAGAAATGTCGATCGGTAGCCCAAAAGAAAAAATCAACACACAATAACAGGTGTGGAATATTATTTTGAATTCAGGACGAAGCTTAAGCAAACAGAGGTGGAGTGCGAGTACTTGAAGAGATGCTGCGAGACCCTAACAGAGGAAAACCGAAGGCTTCAGAAAGAGGTCCAACAAGTCAGAGCCCTCAAAACCTCAAACCAATTCCATGCTCAGCTGCCGGCCACCACTCTCACCATGTGCCCTTCCTGCCAACGGGTCACCAAGCCCACCGATAAGAATTCGATCCAATTTAGGCCCAAATTCTACCCATTCTCCTCAAACCACACTCATCATCCTAACAATAATCAGCCTGCTACCTCATAAATTTATTAATATTGCTGTGATTGATTGAAAAACAAAAGGTAGATAATTTGTTTCGGTTGATTTTTTTTTTTCTTTTTGTGTATCTCAGTTAGTTTAGGTTGAGCAAATTTTTGGAGCTCGTTGTATTGTATGATAGTGTTGATTTTGGTGGGACAATTGCAATCAGTAGTAGAGAGGAAATGGATTGGCATGCAAACATTTCTACCATTATTTAATTTGATTTGATGACGACCTAATTTATATAACGACAAACTGCGTAAGTTGGTGATTAATAATTTTATATTCTGAATAGGAGATTAACATGAGATTGTCATTGTCACCACTACATCAATAGTAAGAGTACTCACAATGCTTTGGATTTCTTTTTGTATACGTGGCATATAATTGGACTTGGGTCTTAAATAATATGGAGAAACTCAAATAAAAAAATTTAAAAACTTTGCAATGCAAAAATAAACATACTAGGTCTAGCATACATGTCAACCAATAAGAATGTTCTAATATGTTTTCTTTATTAAAAAAAAAATTAAATTAAGAATAAATGATGAGTGTTGAGTTTGTACTTGGGTCCAGAATAGCGCAAATACTTAGGTGTGCAATATGTTTTCTTTATTAAAAAAAAAATTAAATTAAGAATAAATGATGAGTGTTGAGTTTGTACTTGGGTCCAGAATAGCGCAAATACTTAGGTGTGCCAGGGAACACGGTAGTAGCACTGCCAGAATAGACCCTAGTGTGGACTTGGTCTCTTTTTTATTGCCACATAAGCTAGACCATGTCTACTTTTAATTGCATTGAGAAACATTTTTTCATAGACTAAGTCTATTTCCCATGTGGCATGTGATTTTTTGTTAAGAGACTCAAAGCATTGTGGGTGCTCTAATGCGATATAATGCCGTACACAGACAACCATTCATATTAATGAAAATCACGAGTAGCGTGTTGAAAGTTGAAACATAGTATATCATGGTAGCGCCAAACTAAGTTATTAAGTATTTCACATTTTTTTTTAAATAAGACATTGATCAGAATTAAATCTATTTTAAATTTGAGTAAATGTAAAATTAGTATTTTAAATTGGTCAATTAATATAGTGAAACTTGAGTAACGTTCAGTTTATTATAACTCAAATTTAATAACTTGCAGGGAGCAAGCGTACGAAGAGCATGCAAGTGAGAATTTAAGTGAGCGGACTAGTGTGTGACTAGAGCCCGTTGTATAGCGACGAGCAAGGTCCAATTAGGCTTCAGGTCACCACACCGCACTCAAGTACTGGTGGACAACATGTGCAATGTGTTGTAGTACTCGGTTGCATTCATGTGCATATGAAAATGTGTGTCCGGCGCACAATTACCTTCCAACATCTACAAGTAACCTGACCCTCTTGCACTATGTTGCACTTCTCATATGATACACAACTTTGCATGCGTGTTTCCTGATTGAGATTTTTTCTCTCTCTAAAGTTGTGTTCCCATTTGGGCATTTCTCCTCGTTGTCTTCTTTCTCTAGGTTTTTCCGGACTTCTGCGTGTCTTCTAGCTAAAATCCATCTACTGCTTAGATATTAGGTTGTGTCTAGTGACTAATTGTGTTTGTAATTTGCCCTTCGCTCTCTTTGTTCTTTTCTTTCATTTCCTCTTTCTGCAGTTTGTTCCATCAGAGGATCTTTGGGTTTCTTTCTTTTAGGGCTTTTGGTTTTGGTTGGAGTCGAAGGGTTTTGTGGTTGGGGGCGAGATTTTTGTTATGGAGAAGGATATTACCGAGAAACTTAAAATAATTGACCTTTCAGAGCAAGAAGTTGCCCTAGGAATTAAGGAATGCCAATTAAGTTTAATTGGGAAATATATGGGGATAAGAAAGCAAACTTCAGTGGGCTCAAATGCACTTTTGCTAGAATCTGGAGCATGAGGCAAACTCTTACAATCAGAAATATGGGGCAAAATGCTTTCCAATTCCTCTTCCTGTCGGAGAAAGACAAGGATAAGATTTTATTTGGGAACCTTAGTCCTTCGGCAATCAATAAATTCTTCTCTAAAATTGGGAACAAGAGGGCACAAAAGTTCACATAGGGGGAGGGAAAAATAAAAATATGCATTTAGATACATAATTTGCCTCTTCATTGGATTGTAGCTGAAACCGGGTTGAAGATAGGGAGATGTTAGGGCAAGTCCTAGATGTTTATGTATCGGGGACAGGGAGGTTCAAAGGACAAATGATCAGCGCTCAAAGAGTTTTGAAAAAAAAAAATCTCCAATCCTAAGAGGAACCAACATAAATGGCCAGCAAATGGGTTGATTTCAAGTATGAAAATCTCTAAAAATTCTGCTTTTTTTGTGCTAGGATAGGTCACCCTGATAGAATCTGCCTTCTGAAAAAGGAAGATGTTAATTATAGAAACGTGCTTAACCCTGGGCAATATGGTGACTGGTTGAAAGCTTTTGACACTAGTCCTTTGATGCTGAAATCCCCAATTCCAACTCCATAGGTAGCCAATCCGAGGAAAAACTATCAAATGGGAACATATGTCCAGTCTCGTGAGTTTCCACTCAGGGAGTCAGTTAAAAATAAGGTGTTAGAAGAGTCCATTAATTTTGTTTCAAACTTAATTGAAACAAGCCATTCTAATGAGCATCTAATTGAAATAGATATTCAACCAACTTCAATTGGGGGTAGAATAGCCAGTGGAGAAAGAAAACTTTTGTGGGGAAATTCAAGGAGGGTAAATCTAGGAATTCTTAGATTATGTTGGTTGACAATCAAAGTCTAAGATTGAAGCCAGATGAGAGTGGTAAGGGTCAGAATAAAAAAAAACTTTTGAAAGTTGTAATGAACTAATGGCAGAGTCTGGCAGAAAAGGTTCAGAAAATTAAAAAAAAATAAAAAATTGTTGAAAACGCTTTGGGTGTTGAGGTGGAGGAAACTATCCATAAGCAGTCCCAAAGTTTCTAATGAGAGTTTGCGTGTGGAATTGTTGAGGATTAGGAGGACCCTCTACAATTTTCTATTTCAAAGAGGAGAGTCCACCTCCTTGATTTTGCCTTTCTTTCTGAGGCAAAAGTAAAAAAATAAAAGTTTTTAGAAAATGTTTGGAAAAAGTGCAAGTTCGACGATATATGGGTTTATGTTAATGTTTGGGCTTCATACATAACCAACCCATGTGTGAATATTTTTGGCAATTGCGTTGGCCCACAGCTGCATGAAGAATGAGCTCTCTTCATCTTCCACGCTCGTCCATCCGCCAAGGTCATACTGGAAGCAGCTCGCCACCGTGCCACCACGTTTATGAACGCCGCAGCCATCCTTTATCCAAAAAGGCATCCTGGACATAAAATCCACGCCGGAATAACTATTGTGTGAAGCGGTCAAAAAATGGCCGGCGAAAGCCAAAGCAGGGCTACCTCACCATTGCTTAGCCACGGAGCACCGGCCGACGCTTCTGTACAGTCTTCGTAAGATTCGCATGGAGAACCGTCTGAAAATCAAGTTCCGATGTGTCGCGAATCGATCTCTCGACATTTTCACACGAGTCATGTGGTATGTCGTGTGACATACCACACGACTCGTGTGGGTCTGGGCGGGTCAAAATCGGATTTTATGCGTTTTCCTATTTTTACGGTATTTTCTACCTATTTTGACTAGGACTCGACCCCGACTATTTAAGAGACACTAGGGCACGTTTTTGGGAGAGTGTTTTGGGCGATTTTCAGACTTTTGGAGGCTAGATACACGTGCAAGACGAGCGAGAAAGCTGTGAAGAAGGGATCTACGAAGCTGAATAAGCTTTTCTTTTCTTTTTCTTTTCGCTTTTCGAACTCAATGTTTTATTTTTAATTTTTTTGTTTTGGAAGCATGTTTCTAGGCTAGTTTTATCTTAGATTTTATGATTTGTTAGTACTTGGACTGATTTATGATATAGTTTTTATTGCTTTCATTCATGTTTATCTTTCGTTTATCAATTTCTTGTGCTTATTTTTATTGTATGAGTAGACAACCGCTATGAATGTATATTTGTGATCGATTTTAGGCCGAAAGAAGATAATTGATTGCTAGAATTGGGAGATTTATAACGTAAGGGAATAAACAGACAGAGAGGTTGATAGGATCTTACGAAATAACAAAAATCCTATGAATTTATGGAGTTAATTGTTCATCTTGAGACCGAGAGGAGATAGATAACAATTAATCTACATTTTAGCTTGTTCGAGAAAAAAGATTAAATTAATTTAGCGATTATCTCTATGATTGGTAAAATTAAATAAGGATTGTTTGAATTTAAACGTTTCCTGAATTAATTCCGAAGAACACGTAGCCTAGAATCTATCTTTTGTATCTTTTTATTAGGTAAATTAGCTCTTAGTTTATAATCATCATGTCGCTTGGTTAGTCTAGATAATATTCAATCGTCATTATTTTAGTTCTTTTCCGGGAGGACTTTAAAAACCATGTTCGAATTTAATTAATTTAACTACAATCTATGTGGAATAAGACCTTGCTCGCCACTGCCTATAGTTACGTCGTACAATTGCGGATAGCGAAAATAATTAGCAAACAACTGCTCCGCTCGGCAACTTTTGAAATGAATCTTCTTAAGCATGCAATTCGACTAGTTAGAATTTGTACCTCCTTCACATTCTTCGGGGGCCGCATCTCCAACATAGTTCGAACTTTTTTCTGGATTCACCTCAATCCCCTTCTTGGTCACCATATAACCCAAGAGTTTTCCTGACATTACGCTGAATGAACACTTGGCTGAATTCAGCTTCATCTCATATCTTCTTATGGTGGTAAAAATCTCTCTCAAATCTGCAAGATGTTAAAAAGTTAATAAAATGTTACAAGTTTCATCCAAAATTGTCTAATAATTAATACTCCCTTCTCTCTCAAATATGTGTCGTTTAAGAAGTTGCACAATAATTCAGATTCCCTTTATTTGTCAATAATATCTCTCTTTAATGAAAATTAATAACATGAAAATTAAGAGTGAATATGAAAAGGCGCAGTATATTTATTAGCTAAACGAGGATAATAATGGAAAAATACGTACAAAAGATCCAAAACGTTATTTATTTGATTGATGATTAATAAAGTTAAAATGACATTTAAAAAGAATGAGAAGTAGTATATTTATATATATATATATATAATTACTAGCTAATAGCATTTAATAAAACCTATTTAATTTTACCTATGTGGCAATTTAACAATTTTCCCTCCAAAAACTGTTATATTTTGATGTATTTAATCTTTCATTTAATCATTAAATAATTAATATTCATCACTTCAAAATTACTAAAATCATTTTAAACTTTTGATTAATGACAGTTGACCATATAATGTGTTGACCGTATAATGTGATTAGATGTTATTATTGTTGTTACATTTAATTTTTTTTTTTCAAAATAAAAAATATATTTGAAATTCCTAAATAAATAATAAATAATTCACAAATAAAAGACGTACCAAAATATACATTACATCCAATCAAATAAACGCAATTTAAAAAAAAAATATTCTAACTCTTTTAATTGTAAATTTTGTCTGCAAAAAAGTGAAAGAAAAATAATTAATCATTATATGCATACAGACTCACAATAATTTATTTATATATGTGCAAACAAGTTGAATATAGTTATTAGGAACGCCTACACAAGATGAGCCAACCATCGTTGAAAGAAGTGCTTTTGTTTTAAATTAGAGTAACAAAACCTCTTCCTAATGATGTTCATTGTTCAGATAGCAAAACTAATTAAGAAATGGTGAGTATAATAAATGGAACTATGTTGGGATGTCTCGTGTTTCAAAGCATTCTTGGCCAAAAGGGTACCCCATTTGGTCCAATTGTTTTAAATGAGGCTTTTACATTGGTATTATTCATTAGGCGTGGCATATTTATCAAAGTGATATCACTACCAATTATTACCACACACCACCCAAGTACATTCCCCATTATTGCCAACGTGACCCCTTCAAGTGACATCAATCCTTCTTTTGACCTTTGTCCCACTTTGATTACTCTCATCTACTAAATTACATTTACAAATTTTAATATGTTTGTAATATGTCAAAATAAAAATTGAAATTTGTATTTTATATATAAGTATCTATCTATTGGAGGAATGATCGTAAGCTAGGATCGAATTGGACTTCGTACATTCTACAGCACTTGGTGTTCATTCATCTCTCTCGACCAGAAAATGACAAAATCATTCTTTTCCTATGTTATTTTTAGGTTTTTTTTTTTCCTATATATTGAATTAATTTGGTACAGTAAAATATTTAGATGCCATAGATTTCCATTAGGATCATAAATCATAATATCTATATATAATTAGGCAACACAATTGCTAAAAATAGTAAGTGTTTTAATGGGTCCCTCATCATATTACTACTAGTACAGTTGCCCGTGCAAATATACGGGAGCTACAAAAAAAATAAAAAAATTAAAAGAGCAATTGCAATTCATATAAATTTAGAACAACGTTCTTCGTCTTTGAGTTGTTTTTATCATCACAAATTAATATTTTCAATCTTTTCACATTTGTAACTCTGAAAAAAGCGATGTAAAGTTCTGAGTTGTTTTTATCATCACAAATTAATATTTTCAATCATTTCCCATTTGTAACTCGTGAAACAGTAACGTAAAGTTGGTACAGAGTTCTTCATGTATAACATTCATATAATTTAATCCTCAATAACTAAAATATATATATTTTGTTTTTGATATGCATAAGATATAATTACGGATCAAGAGTCCTTACAAAAGGAGCCTTTAGCCAAATCGGTAAAATTTTTGAAGTTATACATAAACTTATGGAAATTTTTATTTATATTTGTCGCCGGTGCTACAATAAAGTGTGGATACCCATGACTCCACATGAAACGTTTGAACAAATCTACATGAATCTTTTTTTATTGAGGCCTGTAAAACGTTAAAAACACAAATATTAGGAAACAAAATTAAATAGCATATGCATAATAACGAAATTTATAAAAAAAAGAATCACCTCAATATCAACTCAAGCAGTCTTTCATAATATTGCATCACAAAGTGCGATTCAAGCCACTAACAATGTAACTTACAAACGTGTCTTAACTTCTAGATGATTTTAACTTGCAAACTGACTTACACGTGTGTTAACTTCTATCTGACTTTAACTTTCAAACTGAATTTTATGGTTTTATGGTGTATTTTTAATGTCTAACAAAACTTACAAACATGTAGTAACTTCTAAACTAACTTTCATGGTTTTAGGGGTGTATTTTTAACTTCCACATGTTAGACATGTTATAGTGTTAATATTTTTTTTTTAAAATAAAAATCTTATGACCGTATTTTATTTTGGACTTTTTTTAGTGTTGTTAAGTATGTTTGACTGATTTGCGTTATTAAAAAATAAAATATTTTATGAACATAAATTTATAAGCCTAAAATAAATAAATAAACTACCTATCATTTAACATTTAAGTCATGTTTTTATGTTATCGCGATATTACTAATAAATACAAAAGTATTTACGAAATACTCTTTATATTATGTAATTGGGTTAATTGCCAACAAAACCATAACATTTGCTTAAATTGCATATTAAACTCAACCTTTTCAATTTTTCATAAAAAATACAAACCTTTTTAAATTTTTGCAATCTTGTCTCAATGTTGACTTTTCGCAATGGATCGCTGACATGGCTGATCGGAAAAATGACGGGGCAATCCAACTCAATATCTTGTGCCACGTCAAACCACTCAATATCCAAAAAGGGGAAAAGAGAGGAAAAAAAGAAAACCACTCTTTACGTTACCCTCTGCACAGCAAACCCCAGTCGTCGTCTCTCTCGCCTCTTCGAACAGGTAACAGCCGCCCTGCTCTTTCTAATTATTGTTCTTTTTTATTATGTTTGTAATTGCTCACCGATTAGGATGATCAGTTTTAAAAAAATTTATTGACAATTTTTGGGCTTCGATTTTTGTGTCCACAATTTTCTCCCCTTTCTATTACTTTTTGGTGTTCCTTATGTAATTTAGTGAATCATTGTAATAATTTCAATGAGCTCTAGAATGATATGAATTTTTGTGAACCTTTGGTTGTAAAATTTTCACCATGAATTCGAGAAATTCGAGAAAAGTACCTGCTAGGGTTTCTGGATTGGAAATTCGAGAAGAACTCGATTATTTGGGGTGAATCAAGCCAATAATTCGCAGCAAAATTTTGAGGTGAATCGCTTGATTATTCTCAATGGAGGTAAATCGCCGCCTGTGGAATGAATGGAGAAGAAAGCTCGTTCGCTCTCTTCTTTTCTTTTTTTTCTCAGATTTCTGACGTGGCACAAGATATTTAGTTGGATTGCCCTGTCATTTTTCCGATCCGCTACGTCAGCGGCCCATTGCCGGAAGTCAACATTGAGACAGGATTGCAAAAATTTAAAAAGGTTTATATTTTTTGTGCAAAATTAAAAAGGTTGAGTTTAATATGCAATTTAAGCAAAGGTTATGGTTTTTGTGGCAATTAACTCTATGTAATTTAATATTTATTATTGCATGTATATATATATATATATATATATAATACTATTTGTTTAATCGATTAATTTAATCATGATCATATATCTTGGATTTTTTAACTTGTAGAAAATGAATCAAAAAGATATTCTACAAACAAGATGTTATTTATTTATTATGAAGAATCTTTGTGTGATTCATCGCGCATGTTTTTAAAATATTTTTTTATCTAATTTCACTATTATTAGATTTAATTTGTATGTTGTAGAAAATGAAATAAAAAATATTCTAAAAACATGTTGTTATTTATTTATTTATTATGAAGAATGTTTGTGTGTTATTCATTGCGCATGTCTTTAAAATATTTTATATCTAATTTCACTACTATTAGATTTAATTTTTATGTATAAAATTTAAGATAAAAAAATTAAAAAACTAAGCATACGAATACTTATAATTATTTTAATTTGTAAAGTATGAATTATGAAAATTAGATAAATAATTTTAACTAAAATATTTAATAAAAAATAAAATAAAATTTTATAAAAATATCTGTCAAGTACAAACGTCCCGTAATTTTAATTGTTTGTATTAAAAAAATGAGTCACAACTGATGAACACGTGTCAAATCATTAAATAGTGGGTCTTTGTTAGTTATCGGTAAACTAAATAAATATTAGGTGAGACAATTAATATTAATATAAATATGAACACGTGTTAAAGAATGTGAGGATTTTCCAAAAATAGTAAAAGTGTTGTAGGACCCACATAAACTTTCTAAAAATGGCAAGTGTGTTGCCTAATTATATAGTAGATAGATTTCTAGAAAGTTAGTTTCAATCTTTTTTTATTATTGTCTTAAACGTGTTCAATGTTCACCTTGCGTAATTAATTTTTTTTCATTTTTAAAAATAGTTTAATAGTTAAAGTGGACCCAAATTTGTTGTCATTTATAGATAGGCAGTTTAAAATGTATTTTCTATTTTGATTTCTCATAAATATCAAAGTAATTTTCTTTTTACATGTAAATAACATGTTGAATCACGGTGAATTATTTGTGATGTGTATTAAATAATAATTTATTTTTAAAGACTTCCTAAAAATATGAAGGTACCAGATAATAATATGGTACTTATTTACATAAAAGAATGGTTTACAAATAAAGAAATTGTAATTACATGTATAGAAAATAATATTAATAAGTAAAATTACGATATAAATTATAAAACCACACAAGCTATTAGAAGGGATTTTTTCTTCTAAAAAATAATATTTTTTTAATAAAAAAATAACTTGAGATTGGTCTTAATACCAGTAAAAAAAATGTTTAGAATTCTAATAGGATAAAAAAAACGAATTAAAGCATAACAAAAATTTGATAAAAGATTGTTCTAGATATCAATAGTGTATAAATATATTTTCAGTTTTAAGATAAGTGAATTAGTACCGGTGAAATCGTGGAGAAGTTGGAGTTCCACAACCACCACGATTTAGATAAACTAGCAAATTGAGTTTGCGTTTATGTTCACATGATACAACTGCTAATATTTAAAACCTCAATATTTAATTTCTATGATAATGATGTTAACGTGATAACATAACATAATATTGAGAAAAATAAATCAATTACACCATATAATGGTTTTGGCACATAACATATAACATAATGAAGAAGTAAAGAGAAGGAATTTATTGTTTAAGTGGCAACAAAATTTTGAGAGAAAATCCATGAATTTCAAAGAGAGAGGGAGAGAGAGAGAGAACATATGTGCAAAGTTTTTAAGGACAAAAAAAAAAGAGAGAGAGAGAGAAGTTAACCATTATTATCGCTATAATATTGAAAATTATATACCATATAGAAAAAATTCAGCCTCAAATAAGATCTATTGATTTGTAATTTGTTAAAGAAAAAAAAGATATAGTCTATCTATTACATAAATTATTTATTATATCAACAAAATCACATATAATGTGTTTTTAAGAAATAATGCCCAAAAAATTCAATAAACGTCCCAGTCAAATAAGTTAGCCATTTTTATAAAAAAAAAAACAAAAATGATACTATTTCTCAAATCTTGCATATAATGAGACAAACATGGATAAATCGCAAAACTTTATGCGCGAACTATGAAATTAGGTGCTTCATTTATGAATTTAAAAGGCATGCAATGGTCTTTTCATTTAAAGAGTGTCAAGCTCATTATTTGTTCATTTACATAAACTTTTACGTAAAAGACACAAGATATTATTTTATGATGAGAAATAAAATATACAATATAAACATTGTATATAGTAATCTATTTAATTGTCTATAAAAATTATTTACTCTATTTATGTTTCCTTATTTGATTTATTTTAAATTATTCCATGCATTTGCACGGGCCACGATACTAGTATAATTAATTATGTTCACAAATGACTGCTAATGTGAATTAAATTCCATTTATAGTTTACTTTACCATTTTTTAAATGTTTTAAACATTAAAATAAATAAATACTTTTAATATAAAAAATATGGCATTGGTAAATGAAATAAATACTCAAATCTTATAACTTTACATTGAAATTGCAATAGAGTTTCATTGGAGAATATTCTATAAATATTTTATTTGAATTGAATTTCTATTAGATTTAATTGATTCGTACGATAAGTTTAGGTGAAAGATAAAAAATCCATCAAAATTATTATGATTTAATGAAAAAAAAAAACAGTTTGAACAAGCTAAATTTAACCTCTCAGAATTGCATTGGAATTCAATCCCATGTAATGTCAGTTCTTTCGGTTGAGAGTTCAATTCTAGCAGGTGTGAGCTTTCTGTGATTCAGGGAAATTCAAGGGGGATGAGACTGAAGACTATTGCGCTGTCTAAATCAGAGACAAAGATAATTAATTGAACTTATGTAAGAAGATGTTCGTTCGAGTATTGAAGAATGCAGTCAGAGTGTGTTGGGGAAAGTCAGTGAAAGGTAAACAAGCTTGCTACGCATTAAAAGGACAATGATCATCATTTGGCAAATAGGATAACCATTAGAAGTGAGGGAGCTTGGTCATAACTTCTTCCATTTCATATTTGGCTATAAGGAAGACAAGATAAATGTGTCTTCAAGTATGAATTGGATATTTGAAAACCAGTATTTAGTTCTTCATGAGTGGGAGGAGGGTCTACATGATCAGTACCCTTGTTTTAAGGACGTTAATCTCTAAGTGCACGTGAACAATAATCCTTCATTGTGATCCAGGCTCCATCTGCAGCCCTCTGAAACACACGTGGCTTTCTTCCAGGAAAAGTTTCTTGCCAATCTGGGTGCGCGATCAAGTAGTCTGCAATCCTGAAAAAAACAAAAAAATAAATAAAAATTATAGTTGACGTGTTCGTATGATTTTTAACATATGAATAGGCATATATCACAGAATTTATAAGGATCAATGTCAATTATACTTAAATATAGGGAAAACGATCGTAACATGGACTAACAAGGACTTCGACCAGGTTCTTGTGCGAAAGAAAATAAGGGGGATTTAGACAAAACCCAAGTTTTATTTACCTTCTTTCGTTATACACGAAATCGGGACCCTCTGCAGAAGGAGAAGACGATCTTGTGAGTAGAATTTCTATATCAGAAAGATTTTTGAGGGACTGTGCCGTTTCTTTTTGCCATATGGTCCTAAAAGAACAATATGGAAAGGGTTAACAAAATACCGGATTTCTAACGCATTCATCAACCAATTAAAACCCCATGAAATAATTTGGCACCAAGGAAAATAGGTGAGTGCATACACCAGCCAAAGAAGCAAAAAGTTTCAAAATTACGAAATCATTGTTAGACCAGAGGAGCAGTATAGACTATTAAATCCAAAGGTCTTCGATTCAATTCCAACCAAACACAAACAAATTAAGTAAAAAATCTTTACCAAGCACATGGAGAAATGACAAAACAATCCTTTGTAGTGTCATATGTATCAAGCAGTTTTCCAGCCCAACTGGGATCCTCAAAACATGAAGCAAGTCGAATTCTCCTCACAATTTCATCAGGGCATCTTGAAGTTCGATCAAAGCTGGCAGGGAAAATTGAGCCAGTGGCTGTTTCAACCTGAGGTGCCCAAATTAATGAGTTTTTTACTTTCAAATTTTCATAGATCCAAAACTGATTTTGAGAAATATACAAATCAATGCAAAACACAATTAAGTGTAAGATTGAAGCTGACCACAATTCCATGGAAAATGGGTTTTGCAATCCCTTCAGAATCCCATTTGGTGTTACGACCAAGAACATGGAGAATTTGGATCTGAAACTTCTCACTCCTTTTTCGCAGGGTCTCGATGATCTTCACACACAATGGCCGCGAATAGCCTTCCATTTTGGTTTTAGTTTTCATGGCAGGATATGGTTTCTTCACGGTTGACCAAGAAATTTAAAGACGATCCCAAAAAATCTCAAGTAAAACAAATGATAAGTATAGGGAGGAGGTCCATACCAGAGACAAGCGATCATCAAACCCACCCATCAGATGTACCTGAAAACCATGAACTCTTAAAGTGACGCTTAAAAAAATGAAACAAAAATTCCACATGGGACTTCATAAGTAGCAGGAGAAAAAAAAATTCATACTTCCAATAGATTATCACAATCTTGATCGGCAACCAAAGATAGCATCTGACTAAGGCCCATATCAACAATTCCTGGAAAATCCATATGACCGACAGATATCCTAGAACGAAATCAAATTTACAGTCATGATAACAGGTTTTTNCTTTCAGAATGTTTTTGCCGTGTCAGAACTTACATTCCACTTTTGCGGTTTCTTATGGCAATGCAAACACAAGTAGTTGCCTCGTCAGTACCAGCAAGCTAGATACAAGGGAATGTTTTGCAATCAGAAATGTGAGAGTTTCAAAAGTAAACAAAAAATATAATAAAACATACATCCACTAACTTTGGGTCAACTGTTGCAAACTCCCTTTGAAAGAGATAAACCCATCTACTATTTTTCGAATCAGAATACGACAACTTCTTCTCTGTCATTGATTTAAACTCGTTTGAGGCAGTCACCAGGACTGGATGCTCCATCAATGCCATCAAAATGTCTGTGACCTGTTTTTGGTGAAACAATGCTGGATTTTAAGTAGCCAGAGCCAGACATAAGAAAACAACTTAGAGTGCAGGTACCTAACCAACAAAATCTACAAAAAGTCTGCGTTTGTGGCCAGAAAAATCCATGAAAAGACGGGAATACTTATTACATAATTATGCCGCGAGGCCCCTTTTACAAAGGCTAGCTGACATTACAACCATCAGAAGTTGTTCATTCAGCCGAAGACAAGACCAAAAGAGATGGAAGTTTGGATGAAAAATACTTTCTCTAAATGCCAAACGCATCTAAAAAACCCAACTAAATTGCAGTATTTACATGTAAAACCATTGAGAATGAATTTCTTAAGGATTGACGCAAAGACTTCTTCATCTTCTAAGATGAGAAAATAACCAAATGGGAAGTGAGCAAACTAGAAATGTAGAACGAGATATTAATGAAAGAAGGACATGTTAACCAAACACTTATTAAAGGTATGAACAAGTTTGTTGGTTAAATATACAGTATTTGTGACTTGAATCACCCAAAAGTGCAGGACCCCTATATTTCGATCCGTAGAGGAATTATTTTTTGTAGGAATATCCTATCTATAGGATTATAATCCTTGTGCACGAACCAATATCAAGCTGGAAGAGAAGAACTTGCAACTTCTCAGTAAAGTATAAAAGCACGAACTGCAGAAAACAGAAAAAAAGAAGGGGGGGATGGGAGAGAGTCGAGAGTTGAATACCTGGGAAGAGTTGGCAGGAGCAAATGGAACTCCATCCACATAAATCATGGCGTTTCGTAAGATCAATTTAGGTTTGAGATGGGGGAGAAACTGGGATTGGGTTTCCCAGGAAGAGATTCGATAATGGAAAGACTTTGGGAGGTTGGATATAAATAAAACTGATTAGATTTATTATTGGTTGCTTTTGAGTCGAGTTCATTGACTATGATTGAGTATAATTTTACATTAGCCCATCCAATAGTCGAGCTCCCCCTTCCCTTCGTAATAGAACTAGTACTAACACCCGTGTATTACACGGGTGCTTGTTAAAAAATTATTTTTAAATTTTAAAATTAATGAGAAAAATTATTTTGAATTTTATTTACTTTTTTACAAAAAAATATATATTATTATATATTTTAGACTAACTCTTGTTAATTGTGCGACTTACATATGTTATATAATAGTAATTTTTATAACTTATTTCATATAACTACTTGAAATATAAATATATTAATTGATACATAATTTTATTTTTCTAATTAATATTAAAAAATAATTTTATTATTGTTATAAAGATAAATATAATTTATTTTTTATACATACAATATGGATGTCAAACTGAAGTTCATAGAGATGATTATTTTGATATATTATATATGTAAAACTGACAACAAATACAAAAGTTATTAATTTTTAAAATACATTTACAATTCAACAATTATAATAAGAATGATATTAAAATGCAATTAATACATGTAACATGACCATATATAATCTACATATTTATGGATAATCCGGACCTAATTATTTTTGGAGTGGAAGTAAATTAAAATATACTCAAGCCTAATAACGAAGCATGTAATTTTGACACATATGATCCCGCAGCAGACGAGCGTGTCACTTAGACTCAACACGTTTTGAATTAATATATAGGGGGAATTATTTAAATTATATTTAAAATATAATGGGTGTTTTTTTAGGATGCTCATAACAATAAAAAGGAATACAAATACAGGCAAAACCAACTAAAAACACGCGCGAAATGAGAGACCTCACACGAGAGGTCTAAAGGCCAATGCAAGCAAAGGCAACACAAGGCTGAAACCTCAGCTAAACAAACCAATAAACAAAGACTAAAGAAAAGTTAAAGAATTGTAGGGATCTGGATTAACTCCTCAAAAACCAACAAAATAAAACTAATTAAACAACACAAAATTCCTACCAGTCCCTGATAGCTTGCCTAACAAGGTGTGAGGCTCACCAGATTTGTTAGGTGTCTATGTCGCTGTGTGGTTCTCTTCGGTTTTCGAGTTGGGCTAGTTTGTCGGACTCCGACCGGCCTCCCATGCGCTAGTAAGGGTTGAGGTAAGACTCTCCTTCTCCTCTTTCCGTCTCTCCAAAAAATTAAAGTTATTGTTACATAGATCGAGTCGAGAGCTTCAAAATGGTATATAATTTGTTGAAATCCGTCATTAGAGACGGCGGGGAAATGCGGTTACCGTCAATTTTAACTATTTTTTAAGTGCTTGAACCAAAAGCAACTAATTTTGAAAACTTTAGTGACCAAAACTATTAAGTAGGAACTTCAAGTGCTTTTGAAGTGGTATATTTTGAATACCAAAAGTGAATTTTTCCCTTAAATTTACTTTCATAGTGGTCTGATATCATGCTATATTTTCATGAAACAAACATTAAGGGTTTATTGAATCACTTTTATTGTGCTTATTGATCATTGGAAACTAATCAAATGCTATAATGAAAACCAACCAACAACGACCTAACGGCAAACACAACGATAACTTACGATAAGTGGTCATTGCCCTGATAAATAAACTAGACCACTGCATGAGTTCTTCCTTTTTACCACTGTTCTAAAAATCGGCCTAGGCGCTAGGCGGTGCCCGAGCGCCTCCGATTTGTAAAAATCGGCAGAAAAAATCGGCCAGGCGGTTAGACGGTGTCTAAGCGGGCTCGGCGGCAATTTTTTAATTTTTTTTTTAATTTTTTTTTTATTTTTTTAAATACTAATTACATTATTTTGTTCTCATGTTTTCTTTAATATATATTAATATTATTATTTGAACTTTGGTGTGTGAATTTATTATATGTTGAGATAATTTTATTTTGTAAGTAGTTAAAATAAATAAAAATAAAGTATTTACTCTATTGATTTCTGGGCCTCGACTAGACGCCGCCTAGGCCCCGACTAGGCGCTCTAGACGCTAGGCACTGGTCGAGCGCCTAGCGGGCGCCTAACGACTTTTAGAACACTGCTTTTTACCATAAAAGGTAGTCCCAGATAAAATACATTCATATGTATAATACATTATCGCACACCAGAGCATGTAAGAAAACACATCATCATATCAATTTGATTGTTGCATCCTCCCATAATCAAGATCAGCATCAAACCAAACAGAGCACAGTTGTAAACAGATGCAAATACCTATGAGAATGAAGTTTATAGCCTCACAATGCCTCCATTTAGCAGAGAATAGTTATAAAATGTCAACTCCATAACAAAAGTCGGTAAATCAAAAATCTACATAAAACCCATCAATTTCCCTAAAGGCGAGTTCAGGGCATGGAAGAAGCATATGTTAATACTGTCATGACCGCATTTCGTATATAACACACAACAAACTCAACAACAAAAAACAAACCGTTGGTATTTTCACGAGATGTCCTTTTTCTCAAAGGCTCTCGTCGTCCATTTGGGTCAATCTTAGAAACCGGCCCATCCAGCAGGTTGTGCCACAAAGTTACTCTCGGTGCTCTTTGATTCGCCACCAGAACCCTGAGAATTATTGAACTCGCCAGCTGTAGGGACATTTATCTTAGAACTAGCGGCAGAGGCCACCTTAAAAGTGTCGGTGCCAAATCCCCAAGAATTGCCACCTTCGACAACCTGATTTTTGTTCTTCTCACCGTTTTTGGTTCTGACGGATCTTGGAGCAATATTTGACGGCGAAGTTTGTGCCTTGGGGTTATCAGTAAAAGCCTGCCACTTCTTAGAATCCGGGCTTTGAGACCCTCGGCTAATGAAACCCTGTTGGAGATCCCATACAGTTTCTTCAATCTTCTCATTTTGCTTTACATGTAGTAGAAAAACATCAGAGTAAGTTAGAGAAATTAAAATTGGGATAAATACAACTAGGGTTAAGCAGACACTGAAGTTTGAAAAAAACAATGTAATTTTCAGATTGACAATAATCACCAACATTCTGTTTTTGTCTAAGATTTCCCCCTTCATCAATGAAAGACATTTATTACGTATATAAAAATATTATAATCAGCCCAACAATTTTAACACCGAATCAATCTCAAGGGTATATTTAGGAATTGCCCATAAGGGTAATAATTGCCAAAAGAAGAAAATAGTAATTCTGTGAAACTGGCCTAACCATCAAGGCGACATACTATTTCCACAAATACTCCTATATTCATTGAAAATTGTCATATTTTAATAAAAAAATATATAAAGAATAATGACTTTTCATAGTTTGCATGAGTTCTTGTTCACGAAGTATGATAGGTCGACTTGCATATTGTTTGCAAGTCACATAAAAATTTTTTTGGGAAAAAGGTTCTAATCAAAATCAGTATTTGTTTCTATTTCAGAGATTGCATTGCACCCAAGAGATGAGAGGAATATCAGTATTTGTTTCATTAGTGAAAACCAGTTAAAATTCAGGGCTATTATCTGATATATATGTTTACAAGAAAAAAGATGAAAGGAGAACTCTAATTAGACAAAAGAATACCGGTTGACCAGTGGATGGGTGGCTTCCAGGAGAAGGCAGGTTTCTAGAAGAAGAATCCCTATTCGGTGATGGATTTCTCGCAGCTAGAGCAAGCTTAAGGTCTTGTATCTCTTGTCTCTGTGACCTACAAATTGCCGAAAGCTTTTCATATTTGGAGGTTATTTCTGCCTTCTCCGCATTCACATGTGCAAGCTGCTCCTTCAGCTTTTCCACCTCGGCCTCTAACATTTCTTCCTTATCCGATTTCTGAAGGTCTCCTCCAAGTCTCTGTTCGGTATTAGAATTGAACACAGAAATAAAAGCATTATAATCATCATTTTGTTGAACGGCTGGAGTGACCTCCGGTTTGGGCTGTTTTGATCTTTCCATAATACTATTAGAATTGTTTGGAAACAGATTTAAGTCCTTAGTTGGGCTTGGGCCACCACTTAGCCTGCTGGCCGGTCTGCCTTGAGCATTCTTCTGGGCATGAGATTGAAAATTCTGCTCCTTTTGAGCGGGCATATGAGAAACTGTGTGCCCATCATGACGGATCTTCTCATTTCCAGATAATTTATTTTTGTGTGGTTCCTCATCGTATTTTGGTTTGGTTTTCTCCTCCATGGTTTCTGAATTTTGTGCATGCTGAGTTGTCCAGAAAGCACCAAGAGGACCAAGGTTATCACTTGCTCTCGAATTATTTGAAGTTGATGACACGTTTTGGGGTGCTTCGGATGAGGGTGGAGGAGGGGGGCTCCTACGAGGCATTGGACTAGGCTTGTTAGCAGGCTTTTGGGTGCCTGCAGGTAGCAAGCAATTATAATCTAAATGAAAGTGGACAGAAATTTAACATCAAGTGTAATTTTCTTTTATCTGGCTGACCACGGACTACGGCTCATTTTGACAGTACTAGGATATTAAGTACTTAAATTGCTAGTTAGATGTATGACCATCTTCATTTGAATAAAATTACAGTCGAGAATAATTTAACAACCCTCACCTGCAAGCACATCAGTACCGTGTTGCTGCATTTCGGGAGGACTATCCGGTAATGATTTCTGCATCCCATCAGGCAAAAGATCGTTAACACGAAACCACACCTGCAACAAAAGGAAAGAGGTAAAACGAATCAATAAGCATATATACAAATTTAGCCCTCATGATTTCCATGGGCGCAAAAACTCTACAACTAACCTAAGTTCATAGGGATGAATGGCCAATCAAGCAAAACGCTTGCCTGCGTGATATCTGGTCTGTCTTCAGGGGACGACTCAAGCATATCTCGGATAAGGTCCGTCAGGAATTTATTGTATTTGGGTAAATCTGGAATTCGGTAGTTCCCATTTAGTATTTGGAGCTTTGATTCACCATCAAATGCTGACTTCAAGTAACATATGCGGAATAAGAGACACCCGAGCGCCTGTAAACAGTATCAAATATTTACCAACTTCACATAAAATATATATATATATACATATATATATATACATATATATATATATATGTGTATATATATATATATATATATATACTAACAGAATATTCTGGTTGGTCCAGTCCAAATAATACAGGAAGCGGTCAACTTACCCATATATCTACCTTCTCGTTTATAAGATCTCTTCGGAACAGATCCCACATCTAAGGCATTGAACGAGGGAGAAAGAATCAAAAGTTATACCATGAAAACTGCAACAGCAAGATCTCGATAAAAAAATCCACCATCTACCTCAGGGGCTCTATATGCAGGTGTCGTATGTTTCCTTATGTTATCTTCCTCAATTCCCATTTCTTCAGGTCTCTCAAAGCGTTTATGGTTAGTAGAAGTGCTGCCAAAATCACATAATTTCCACAAGCCATCAGACCCCAGCAAAAGATTCTCTGCCTTCAAATCCCTACATAATCCAACACAGAATAAATCAAATGAGAATAAAAATTAACTCAAGCTTTACGGTAGAGAAACAACTATCCAAACACAGACACACATTATTGGAACAAACAAAAAAAAAAAAATCTTTTGACCATTTTTCTTTGGTTGGGGGTGGGCAGAGCATCAGTGTATTTTAAGAAAAGTCTTTTGCAGACAGACTAAAGCACAAGATATTATAATAGAGACTGAGAAAGTGGATTATTTACTCAAGAAAAGGGAAAGCTGGAATGGAATAAAATTAGTGATGCGATATTAGAAGCTTAAATCATGGGGGATTAGCTGGGATCCTGGCCCTTTCAGCAAGAAAGGCTATCGAGTCATTATCGTGCTTTTCTTTATATCTTATTGCCTTGTATAGATAACAATAACATGCTTATAAAAGTGAGTGAGGAAAAAGATTAGGCATTCATAGATAACATTGTTTGTCAGCTCTTAGCTTGAGCAGGAGATCCCGAGATTTTTTCCCAAGGAGAACCTCATGTTCTTGTCTTTACTTTCTTGCATAATAATATTTAGTTCTTTATATTGACCCTTTCCTTTGCTCCTAACAATTTGTCAGAACAAAGATGGAATTGCAGCCATAGAGCAGGGTTAGGAAGAGCTCGCTAACTAATGGCAACGGTCAAGGAGCCCATCACCAAACTTAAGGAGTTGCTCAAGCATTTTTTTTACATCCAAAGGCAATCTTGAAGCCAACGACACCTCCCAGGTCAATCAAGTCAACGGCTTGTCTATTGTGGATTCCACTTCCACAACCTCAGTTCTCTCAATGCCTAATCGTCATTCCCTCACTCTCTTTCGTAAACATATTACTCATATAAGGTAATAAGATATTAAAGAAAAAGCACGATAACCATTTAATAGCCTTCCATTCCCAAAAGGCCAGCATCCCAGCTAATCCCATTATTTGGGATCGCACCACTAATTTTATTCCTTGAGCTTTACCTTTCCTTGAGTAAATAATCAACTTTCTCAATCTCTACCTTATTACAGAATAAAAGATTTTATGATAACAAACTCCAGGCACATACAACAGAAGCAATACCCAATAATGTCTATAATCTATATGTATGAATACATCGATAGCTACCAAGTTAATGTTGCATTTCAATGAGCCTTGAGCCTTTAATTCAGCCTGGAAATATGTGCGAATGGAAACAAACAAAAGCATGCCATGTGACAAGATAAATGACACCTATAGGTGTCACTAGCGACAATTCGAATAATCCTTACACTCAAAGAATAGACATGAAATGCATTTACCTATGAGCAATTGGCGGTTTCTGGCAGTGCATTGCAAAGACAGCATTGCATACATCTCTAAAAATTGCTAGCACCTGCTTCTCCTCAAAGAACCCAGCTCCTCCTCTGGTATCCAGAACATTAACCAGGGACTTCTCACAATATTCCATGAGAAGTAGAGCCTCTTTAGTGCGACCCATATCAAAGATAGCATGCGCGTGCAGTGTGACAACATTAGGATGCCCTTTAAGCGATTTCATAACTGAAATCTCCTTCATCACTAGTTCTTGCGACTCTTCATCATTGCATATGATGTGCTTTAATGCATACTGCTTGGAACCATGTAAAGTGTCTCGAGCTAGGTAAACACATGAGAATCCACCCTCTGCAATGGGGTTTCGAACCTGAACTTTGAAATTGCCTATGTCAATGACGCGTCCTTCCAGACCAGTTTGCTCTTTATGCGCAAACGGTTTGAATCTCCACATGGTTGGGGTGATTCTCCACAAAAATGAAAAACTGCAACTGTGATGAAAATTGTACGAAAAGTCAAAAATGCAGTTATAGTTTACGTGCCAATAAAAACAAAACCATTGAAACAGAAACTAAAGATTAGTTTCAATCAGTCTCATACAAACAAAAATTACAGCGTGCAAGTACTATCACATTCCAATTTACTCATGGATTAAGATATCTCCTTGGATCCATCAAGAAGAATGTCACTGTTGTATAAACAGTTTAAGTAAAGAAAAAGAAGAGTTTGAAATGGAAAAATGGTACAAAATTATTCCAGAAATGGAGTCAGCCAGTGAACAAAGTGAGATCTTACCAAACAGAACTAGACACATGTAATTGTTCCAGATTTATTTAGACATGAACTCATGAACAATTGGGTGTATTATCCTCAGTTCTTCTAAATGCATATCTTAGAAACATTAACATCTTGCAAATGAAATGGTTCGAAGTATAGTGGAAAGTTTATAATCAACATCAACGTGATGGCTCATCCATCAACTAAAAAAGAAATTGAAAATAGCAGGGTATAGGCAAAGAGAACTGAACTTCCTTACGTGATCAGAACAAAAGAGAAAAACAAAGGTTGCACATTGAATTCAAGGATTCATGGCATCCAAAAGTAAGTTCTCAAAAACTATGATGACTAGAAGGGAGAGTACTAAAAGAACATGATAAACGAAGTTCAACCAGTTGGCTGCTAGACTTACGCAAAACTTCATCTAAATGAGTGTACTTTAAGAAAACATATCTTTCCATTCTATCTACACCTTAGACAGGGTTTCGCATACTGACACTTCTCAGTTCACTTTAGCTTAGGCAGACATTAAGTAATATATGACCTGCCTATCAGGTAGTTAACTTTTATATGAGGCAGCCACTCCATGATACAGAGAAACACTAGGAAAAAAGGCTTGAAGATAAAATCATATCGCCTGAAAAAAGTAGATCCCTCCAGAAATATTAAATAGTAACTAATCCACTATGGTAGTTTTAGTTTTGAGATGAAGTTGTCATTATGTCCAAGCTAAAATTGGTTATTACCAATCCTATATTTTGTCCAGAAAAGAGGACCTCAATGGCAAACACTGAGAAACCCAACCAATCCTACACACGCACACAAGTTATGAACATCTACATTCATAAATGCGCAGATCCAGACATATATACATATCGGAAACATGATTTTCGGATCTGAGCACAGATAAGCCCATAAGAGCCCAAATAGATTCTCCCAAAAAAAAACTCAACTTTTTTCATTCCTCTTACACAAGAAGACAACGGGTGGAAATGGAATATGAAAACCTTCAACCGAACTCCACCAAATCTAAAACGACCTGAGTGGCGGCAAAAATCAAAGGTGACCACAGAGAAAAAGGTAAGCGATGCCGATTTCCGCAGCCAATGATAACGATATGGAACAAATTCCAGCTATGCGAGTACTGTATACTGAATTACAGACGAAAGTACAGTAAAATATATTAATTCTCGAGATCCTGAGCTCCATTCAACTGATCAATAAACATCATCATAACAATTTATACTCGAACTCTTAACACCATGACAGATTGATGTACCTTGAATGAGCGAAATGGATCAGAAGTTCAGCTTCAATCGATCGGACGAGATCTGAGAAAATGGTATTGGATGTACAGAAAACTTTCGAGAGGATTTG
>BKCP01008292.1:4255005-4278736 GCA_008636005.1 Striga asiatica
TATAATATTAATAAAACTCACAACAAGTACATCGATAATCAAGTGGTTACAAAAACTTAGCAAAAGTTGACACTCCCCCTCAACAACCATCGAGGCCAAACAAACAAAAACAGTAAAATAACCAAATTACAAACAAACACTAAACTCCAAATTACATAAATTCAACATATAAAAAATATGTTCTCAATGACTCACTGCAGTATTAGCAAGAGGAATAACAATTACATGTATTGGGCTTTATTATCATGTAGGCTTTATTATCATGAAATGTATATTGGGTCTTTTATGTAATGTATTATATCAGCCCATTAGGTTAATCTCTCTTTCATATATGTAGAAGACTTAGGGTTGAGAACAACACTTTTGGTTCATTCTCTTGTAAACATCCGATCTATTTCATTCTGTCTAATTTTCTTCCCACAGATAGTTCATATTGTTCATATTATGGATCATGTTATGGTATCAATTGCTGAGTTTTTCTCGATCCTTCATTGACATATTTCCGCTGCATCATTTGGAATCTCGGTCGACGTTTGAATTGTAGATCTGGTTCTCTGAAACCCTAGATCTACTTCTTCAAGCTCTGCGATTTGAGTTTTCCGACTATAATCATCGATTCTCTGTTCTTCGCTTGACGATCTACATGGCGGCTCCTCCTATTATCACTCCGCCGACCGATGATCCGTCTTCTCCATTTTTTCTTCACCCGAGTGATAATCCGGGTGCGTTGATCGTTGCAGAGGTCTTCAATGGAGATAACTATGTTTCATGGTCTCGCGCAGTACTCATGGCTCTTAGTGTTAAAAATAAGGCTGGTTTTATTGACGGTACTATTTCTGTCCCATCCCTTACTCAATCTCCTGTTAATTCTATTGCATGGGTTCGAGCAAACAATCTGGTTTTATCTTGGCTACTTAACTCTATTTCCAAAGAGATACGTCAATCTTTGTTGTTCTTTACTGTTGCCAAAGATGTTTGGGATGAAATTAAATCTCGCTATGCTTTGAGTAGTGGTCCTAGGGTTTTCCAACTTGAAAAATCCCTAAGTTCTATGGACCAAGGTTCTCTCTCTGTGACTCAGTATTATAACTCATTCAAATTATTATGGGATGAATATGTGACTTACCGTCCTGTTGTTCAGTGTACCTGTGGTGCCTGTAATTCATGTACCTGCAATATATTTGATGCCATGTCTGCTGCTCAACAATTTGATTGTGTTATGAAATTCCTCATTGGGCTTAATGATTCATTTTCTTCTCTGAGAAGCCATTTTCTATTGACATCTCCTCTTCCCTCACTGTCCAAAGTTTATTCCCTCTTACTTCAAGAGGAAAGTCAAAGAAACCTACATATCCCAACCAAGAATGCTGATCATCTCTTGCTATGATACTTAAAACATCCCAGCCCTATGTTAGTCCCATTTTTGTTACTACTTTTGTGGTCTTTTGTTTATCTTTCTTTTCCCACTCTAGGTTGTTTTGTAGGTTTTTCCGGTCATTTGAGTCATTTTGTGCGTTTAGTGTTATTTCTGTATTTTTCGTGTTTTTCGTATTTCTTTCTTCCTATTCTCCTGTTTCCGTGTTTTTCTCGGTTGGTGTTGGTTTCAGGTGTTCGAAACGCTGCCCTAGGATCGTTCAGCTAGTCGTGCGGACCAACATGTGTAGGACAATGTTCGAGCTCGGGCAGAACCCGGGAGTACACGAGACAGTTGGGGGCTTATAAGTCGACCGGGGGAGGTTAGGCGAGCCGAAACAGGACAAAAAGCAGCGCTGTTTTGTTGAGCTAGCGCCGCTAGGGTTTGCTAACGCCGCTGAGGGACCTAGCGCCGCTGCCGAATATTAGCGAGATCAAGAGAAAACCGCTGTCCGTGGGTTAGCGCCGCTAGCTAGCAGCTAGCGCCGCTAACCCCCCCCTAGCGCCGCTAAACCCCCTCTAGCGGCGCTAGCTACTGAGATAAGATTAGTTCGCGACTCTTTTATAATGAGGAGGAGGGTTTGTTTTAAAATTCATTCGGAGACTTATTTTTACGCGTTTTTTTGGCTGGGGAAAAACACTGCTATCATTGTTTGCTCTTGGGATTCGATTCTAGAGATTAAAAACCTCTACTATCTTGCTTTGGATTCGGATACTATTGGATTGAGTTCAGAATTTTCATTAATCGTAAGTATTTTTCTTCAATTCTTTCGTTGATGATGATGTCTTGGGTTATGAATGTTTGTGTGATCAAATCCATTATGAGTAGCTAAATCCATCTGCTAGGGATAGGGGATAATTGATTAGGTTCAATTATAATTGCTTGTTCTTAATTGCTCATATCTAAGCGAGTTGAGTTCAATTTAGGGTTAATAGATTGATCACCTATATAACCTAGTTAATCATTGTTTAGAACCGAAAGGGGAGACATTGGTCGATTTAGGCTCGTTTAGAATAGACTTGTTCGTCAAAGTATTGTCTATGAGTTGCTGGAATTGATAGTCAATCGTATATGTTCACTCTCTTGTTACGAAGAGTTATTGAGAGTGAACCTCTAAACAAGAGACGATTCACTTCCTTTAACCGAGCAATTGATTGCCGGTAGTTGTGTAAGAACCGAAAGCAGTTGTCCCCGATTCCCTAGCTCTTTAAATTCTCAGTTAATTCGTTACTGTTCATCTCGTGCTTTATTCAATTTAAAGTTGGTAGTTGATAATTGAAACCCAAATCATTGAATTAGAGTGTTTAGGGTTTTTATCTTCTTTTGTGATTGAATAATCGAACAAAATAATCCGGCTGACCTTCCTTGCGATACGACCCGGGGAACGAATCTTTCGATTCTACTCCGGTTAAAAATATTACAGCAAAATGGCGCCGTTGCCGGGGAGGGTTTAGGACTTATTTTGTGCGCCTATTCATTTTGTTTTGAGTGTTTCTCTTATTTCTTGTGATTTTTCTTGTTTCCGTGTTTCTCTTGATTTCTTTTTATTTGTTAGGTGTTAGTTCTTATTTTTATTTTTATTTTCTTTTCTTATCATTGGTGCTCGTAACCCTTGTTGGTCTTAGTGTATGCGTACCAGGAGTGGACGCAAATTGCTATCTCCGATCAACAAATCAGTCAACGAGAGCCTGAGGGAGCTGCTGGAAGAGCTGACTCTCGAGTCTAACGAAGGAAACGAGCATTCCCCGAACTCGTCAGAGGGCAGTAACGTCAACATGGATGAGCAACAGCAACAACCGCCTCGTAACACCCTCCGAACCTTGGCCCAGCCGGTTATTGGGCCAGTCACTTCGTGTATCTGTTTACCAGAGCCCGCACGGAATTATGAGCTAAAAATGATTCATTACAACCAGCTGCCGGCATTCCATGGACTCCCGAGCGAAGACCCGCTTAACTTCATCTGGGAATTCTACAATGTCCTCAACACCTTCCCACTGAACGGGCTGAATGAGGATCAGTTGAAGATGAGGTGCTTCCCCGAGACATTGAAAGACCGGGCCAAGGCCTGGTTCATGACACTTGCACCGGCATCTCTGACCACCTGGACCGAGGTTTACACGAAGTTTATTGGGAGGTACTACTCCCATCAGAAGACTCAGGAGCTCCGGTCACAGATCGTCTCGTTTGCGCAACTACCGAATGAGCCTCTTCACGAGGCCTGGGAGCGATTCAAGGATCTCCAGCGACAGTGTCCCCACCACAATCTTTCACCGGGACTACTAATGAATTGCTTCTACGACTCCCTCAACCAGAATTTGCAATACATGGTTGATAACGCTGCAGGGGGAGACACCGGTGCGAAGACAGCCGAAGAGATGTATGAGATTTTTGAGACGATGAGTGCTAATTCGTCTCAAAAGAGCAATCGAGGGAAGAGGGTCCTGGTCAACGAGGTATCTTCTGCTCAAGATATGATGGCCCAGCAAATAGCCGAACTCACCGAGCAAATGCGGCTAATGAATGCACGAGGAGGCCAGTCCATGCATACCATGGCAGTAGACACATGTGGAGCATGTGGAGTTCAGGGGCATAGATCCGAGGTGTGCCCATCGGCGTTTGACCAGGAGGTAGGAGAACAATATACGGACGTCAACGCCCTTCAAGGTTATCAAAACCGGCAAACCAATGACCCCTATTCCAACACATACAACCCTGGGTGGAGAAATCACCCAAACCTCTCGTGGTCCAACAACAACAATACTCTCCAGCCACCTCGTCCGAACTTCAACCAACAGCAGCCCCGCCCAAATTTCATGCAACAGCAAAACCGTCCCAACTTCATTCCCCGTCCGAGCTACCAACAACAACAGCAACCACAACAGCAAGCCCAAGGTTCCGGTTCAAGCTCGTCAAATCAAGATGACAAGCTGGATAAGATCCTTCAGTTTATCACAAACCAGGACTCATCTATTAAGCGTCTCGAGACGCAAGTGGGTCAGCTTGCCACGAGAGTCGGGAATATGGAGGCTGAGTCAGACAAAGGGAAACTTCCGAGCCAGCCCGAGCAAGCAAAGGCTATAACAGTGTTGAGGAGCGGAAAAGAAGTGGACAACAAAGTAAGAATGCCCGAGCCTGTTGACTCCAAACCAACCGACCAGCCCGAAGAAACCGAGGAGAGTACGAAGAGCACGGAAACCGACTCGAGAAAACCAACAGAGAGTCCTTTGTTGCACAAGTCTCCAAATCCTTACAAGCCACGCATCCCTTTTCCGAGTAGACTCCGGGACGAGAAGCAAGAGCAACAATTCCGAGATCTCTACAACATGCTCTCAAAGGTCAACGTCAACCTGCCACTCCTGGACGTGATCAAGACTATGCCCTCGTACGTGAAGTTCTTCAAAGACTTAGTGACGAAGAAGAGGAAATTTGGAGACGGAGAGAAGGTAGTGGTTTACGAGGTTGCGAGTGCCATGCAGCATGAACTTCCGAAGAAAGAGCGAGACCCCGGGGGCTTCGTGATTCAAATAGCCCTTGGAAACGGAAAGGAAGCTTCAGGGATGCTGGACCTGGGAGCGGGGATAAACCTCATGCCATACTCTATCTTTCAGCGACTCGGCTTAGGAGACCTGAGACCGACTCGGATGTGCCTCCAGCTGGCTGACCGTTCGATCAGATACCCCAAAGGGGTAGTCGAGGATGTCCCGGTTCGTGTGGGGAAACTTATCGTCCCGGTGGACTTTGTTGTTCTAGATGTGGGGGACGTACAGGAGAATGGGAAGGATCACACAATCCTTCTGGGCAGACCATTCATGGCCACCACCAACACCCTCATCGATGTGAAGAACGGGACATTGAACATGACGGTTTTGGGCGAGTCCGTTGCCATTTCAGTTCGAGAAGCTATATCCTCCTCCTTGGTGAACTTTGTGGAAGAGTGCGCCTTTATCGATGTGATGGACCCGTTCGTTGAGGAGATGACGGTTCGGGAGTTTGAAGAAAGGTTGATGCCCGATTTGGAGGATGACGAAGGGCCAACGGTAGAGCTCTATGAAGTCGAGGAATCCCGTGCAACAATCCCGTCTCCACTAGAGCTTAAGGAGCTCCCCCGACACCTCAAGTACGTTTTCCTTGATGATGAGAAGAAAAAGCCGGTGATCATCTTTGCCGAGCTAAACCGAGACGAGGAACGAGAGCTTCTTGACGTGCTTAAGAGGAATCAAAAGGCTATCGGGTGGAGTCTCGGAGATATCAAGGGCATTAGTCCAGCCACATGCATGCACCGGATAATCTTAGAAGAAGGGGCCAAGCCGTTCCGCGATAGCCAACGACGACTCAACCCGAACATGATGGAGGTCGTGAAGAAGGAGGTATTGAAGCTCTATTCCGAGGGGCTTATATACCCGGTGGCGTATAGTGAGTGGGTTAGTCCCATTCACGTGGTGCCGAAGAAAGGAGGGATAACCGTGATCGAGAACGAGAAAAAGGAGATGGTCCCCACCCGTATCACTACCGGGTGGCGAATGTGTATAGACTACAGGCGACTCAATGCCGTGACGAAGAAGGACCACTTCCCATTGCCCTTCATTGATCAAATCCTGGACCGTCTCTCAGGCCATCAGTTCTATTGCTTCCTTGACGGACTATCGGGCTACTATCAAGTGGCCATCGCCCCGGAGGATCAGCCCAAGACGACTTTCACGTGCCCATTCGGCACCTTTGCTTTCAGACGCATGCCGTTCGGCCTTTGCAACGCACCCGGGACTTTTCAGAGGTGCATGTTCTCCATCTTCTCCGACATGCTCGAGGATTGCTTACAGGTATTTATGGATGACTTCTCTATATTTGGCACTTCATTTTCTAATTGTCTCCATAATTTATCTCGTGTCCTTGAGAGATGTATTGAATGTAATTTGACCTTGAGTTGGGAGAAAAGTCACTTCATGGTGACGAGTGGAGTTGTGTTGGGTCATGTGATATCTAGTCGTGGAATTGAAGTTGATAAGGCGAAAATTGATGTGATTGAAAAACTCCCTCCTCCTGTGAATGTTAAGGGAGTTAGAAGTTTTCTGGGTCATGCTGGCTTTTATAGGAGATTTATTAAAGACTTTTCGAAAATTAGCCAGCCTTTGTGTCACTTGCTTGCTAATGATGTGCCTTTTGTGTTCGATGATGCATGTGTAGATGCTTTTGAAAAATTGAAACATAAGCTTGTGACTGCTCCTATTGTTGTTGCTCCTGATTGGTCGTTGCCATTTGAGATTATGTGTGATGCTTCGAACCTTGCTGTGGGCGCCGTTTTGGGTCAACGAGTTGATAAATTACTTCGTGTGATTTATTATGCTAGTTTGACCCTTAATGGAGCTCAACTTAATTACACGACCACCGAAAAAGAGCTCTTAGCCATAGTGTTTTCTCTTGAGAAATTTAGATCATACATCTTAGGGTCTAAAGTGATTATTCATTCTGATCATGCTGCTTTGAGATATCTCTTGAGCAAGACTCAATCCAAACCACGGCTCATTCGGTGGATTTTACTTTTGCAAGAGTTCGATGTAGAAATTCGTGATAGGAAAGGGTCGGAAAATGTGGTAGCCGACCATTTGTCTCGTATCATCCCGTCTGATATTTCATCTCATTTGCTTGACAATAATATCGATGGTAGTTTTCCGTACGAGCATGTGAGTGAGGTTTCTAGTGTTCTTTGGTATGCTGATATCGTTAATTATTTGTCAGACGGTGTTTTGTTGTCTAACCTCTCTTCCCAAGAGAGGAAACGCTTTGTGTTGATGTGTAGGAGTTACTTTTGGGATGACCCGTTGCTTTTCAAACTGGGAAAAGACGAGATCCTTCGGAGGTGTGTGCCTGAAGAGGAACAGCTGGATGTCCTTGCCTTTTGTCACGAGTTTCAATGTGGAGGCCATTTTGGAGGCCGAAAGACGGCTCTCAAGGTTCTCCAATCAGGTCTGTTTTGGCCAACTCTCTTTAAGGATGCTCATAATTTTTGCAAGTCTTGTGATCGTTGCCAAAGAATGGGAAACATTGGTCGTAGAAATGAGATGCCCCTTGTGAACAATTTACAAGTCGAGATCTTTGATGTTTGGGGCATTGACTTTATGGGACCGTTTCCCAAATCTTGTGGCTTTGAATATATTTTACTTGCCGTAGATTACGTGTCCAAGTGGGTCGAGGCTATCCCCACAAGGACATGTGATGCTAATGTGGTTGTCAAGTTTTTGCAAGGATATATATTGAGCAGGTTCGGATTTCCACGGACCATTGTGAGTGACGGGGGCAAGCATTTTTGCAACCGGATATTCGAGAAGCTGATGAAGAAATACGGCATTTCACATAAGGTGGCCACTCCATACCATCCACAGACGTCGGGTCAGGCAGAAACGAGCAACAAACAGATCAAAACCATTCTGGAAAAAACGGTCAACTCGTCTAGAAAGGATTGGTCCAACCGTCTTGATGATGCACTGTGGGCCCAACGCACAGCTTACAAGGGAGTCTTGGGGATGAGCCCGTTCCGACTCGTATACGGAAAAGCGTGCCATTTGCCGGTCGAGATTGAACACAAAGCGTTTTGGGCGATTAAGAAGGTGAATTTTGATCTAGATGCCGCCGGGAAAGAGAGGCTGTTGCAACTCTCTGAATTGGAGGAATGGCGACACGAGGCCTACGAGAACTCCAAAATCTACAAGGACAAAGTCAAGAAGCTTCACGACGCTAATATTGTTCGAAAGAATCTCGTGCCCGGTATGAAGGTGCTTTTATATAACTCCCGACTTCGTCTTTTTCCGGGAAAACTCAAGTCCCGGTGGAGTGGGCCATATATTGTTGACAAAGTTTTGACTCTTGGAGCTGTCCAACTTCGAAACCCGGCTAATGGTGAGTTATTTGTGGTGAATGGCCAACGAGTGAAGCCGTATTTCGATGGAGAATTCGGAAAAAGCCATGTCGAGACGATCAATCTCGGCGACCCAGCGTACGTCTGAGCAAGAATGTGCCGAGCTCGAGGCATTAAATCGAGCACTCTTGTACCTGATGTATTTTATTATTCATTAAAAAAAAAAAAGAAAAGAAAAAAAAAAGGTCGAAATCAGTTACTAGCGCCGCTAGGCCCTAGCTAGCGGCGCTAAGGTGATGTTAGCGCCGCTTAGTCCATGTTAGCGGCGCTAGTTCGGGAACTGCGGAAAACGCCCCAGGTCGCTAGCCCTCTTAGCGCCGCTAGCCTTACCTAGCGCCGCTAGGGGTGTGCTAGCGGCGCTAACCCCTGTGCAGATATAAAAAAACCATCGAACACGTTATAAAGATATCGGGCATTTATACGGGGCTCACAATTTCTAAACAACATATCTCTCAATTTCTCTCGAGCGCTCCTCCGGCCCCCACCTAGTCAACTCCGGCGACCGACGACTCCAGTCCGGCGAGGCCATCTCCGTTTGCTCCACCTCCTTCCACTCCTCCTTTTGGGTTAATCAAGGTCGTCCGAACCCTAGCTCGTGGGGTGTTCGAATTCCGGCCAAATTTTCGGGTTCAAGGTACAATAGCTTCCCCTAATTCGGATATTGTTGATTGTTAAGGCAAGAGGAGGCCTACTCCGGGTCGTGGCATCATCAACTCCTTCAAACTCCCCCAATAGTCTATTGTGCACGCCGAGTGTTTGATAATTTGCCTCAGAGAAGGTACAATACCGAGAACGAGGGGCAACACATCGAAGAACACCCGTTCGACGTCAGGAGCTGGGGCCAGGGCCTCATCGAGTATTGCCAACCCTCCTACGGCTCCTGCCGAGCCCTGCTTGTCCCAACAATACGGCGTTCCTTTTCACGTCGTTTCTGCTCAGGAGGTGGAGGACTACAAGCGGCTCCTCTCGAAGCCGCTCACCGCTCCCAGAGACCTCGATTGGGGCATACTCGACGACCTTCTCATCTCAGAGGATGTCAAGCGATACCTGGAGCTGCTCGGTCTCACGGTATTCGAGAATATCGCTCTGGAGACCTTTCCGAAGCTCACCCTCGAATTTTTTAGCACGGTTGCCATGCACGATAATGGGAAGTACCTTACTGCTCGGCTAAAAGGGAAGGAATGTAAGGTCACTGATGCGATACTGAACGGGCTCTTCGAGTTTGGCACTGAGGAGGCAGCACGGCACAGCCCGATGGGGTGGAAGGCTGACCCTTATTGGCCCCTGATTTCCCCTTGCACGTCTTTCAAGAAAACGGGGGATTCCTCGGGATGTATCACCGATGCTGCCTTGGGGATAGTGCACAAATACCTCTGCCACATGATTTTTGGGAAACGAGAGTCAAACAAGGTAAGCGAGCAGCAAGTATTTATTCTGTGGTCCATCGCTCAAGGGAAACCCGTGTCCATGCTCCAATACCTCAAGAACGCCCTTTTTGATATCCGACATGATATCCGGCGTGGCCCGACCTTGGGACACATTGTTACGTGCATCGCTAAGTATTTCAAGGTACAGATTGACGAACCTGCTCTCGCGTCCGAGTTTATTACCGAGAAGGACCTTTCCAGTGCCGGGTTTATCTATGACCGTTTTCACATTCGGCCGGTGCACGAGAGGAAGAGCTATAAGAATTATCTGGAGGACCTACAGAAGAGGGTCCTGCCTCCGAGCCTTCCTACACTGCCGTCGGTCCTTCAGGCGCGGGTACCGACGGGCAGCCGGATCATGAGGCATCTCGGCCGCCTCCTGCGGCCGATGGACCCTCCGAGGCATTCTCTGAGCACGCTCCGGCTTGGTTCACCGAGTTCCAAACTCGGAATGACGAACACCTGCGGTCCATTCAGGCGGACATGATGATGTACAATGCGAACCAGGAGGCTCGGTGGAAGGCGCATGACGATGCGTGGCTGTCGTACACTACCACCAACGATGCTCGTTGGACGGAGTTGAACGCGGCTATCACGAGAAACGACGATCACTGGACGGCTCACGATAGGCGATGGGACGCCTGGGAGGACAAGCAGTATCAGCAGCACGACCAATGGAACACCCAGTTCAGCCAATGGGACGCCCGTTGGGGTTCGGGTCCCAATCACCCTCACCAGCCACCATCACCTCCGGATGCACAGTGACTTGTCACTGTGCTTTGTATGTTCTCTTTTTCCCTTTCTCTTTTTTATTTGTGTACAGCTTCTTTGTTTTTGTTTTTGCGTTAGTCTGTTATATGGTCTAACTCTCCTTCACCGCGACTTGACAATGGGGACATTGTCTGGTTTTAAGTGTGGGGGAGTTTTACGTGATTATGTGGTGGACCAGTCTAGTTTGTAGGTTTCTGTGTGTTTTCAGAGTCTGGACATCGGTGTATTGCAAAGCTTTTTGATAATCGTTGGTTTAATTGAGAAGATGTGATGATGAGCACGAGTAATATATCTTTAATTGATTGGCTTCGTTGTGTTGAGGAACATATTTACCTTGTGAGGTTTGAGCCTTATTGTTTCTTGTGTGATATTGGTCTGAATCTTGTTAATTAGAATTTGCCTTGAGACTGCTTTGAAATAATTGGATTAGATTGATGTGACGTGAATATGATTAAGGCATTTCTTGTACTCTCTTTTCCTTTTTTTTCCTTGTCGAGAATAATAATCACTAGTCATCCCCTTTGAGCCTTAATTGAATTTTCTTGTTAGCCTCGTGATGAAGATATTGAGTTGCGGGTTGGGAGTTGGAGGTGACGATTGATTGCTGTGTAAATATTCATGTTTGATTCGATTTGAAAAAAAAAAAAAAAAGAAAAAAAACACAATGCTATAATTTTGGAAACATGCGTGAGATTTGTGAAGCTATTATTACGTTTTTTGTTTTCCAAATCCACAATTTTAGGCTGCATTTAATGCTTGCCAATTTGATGTTTAAAAAAATTCAAAAAATTCAAAAAATGGCATGCAATTAATATTGTTAGATTTTTTTACGTACTATTTTTGGTAAATGATAATTCTTATTATATATATATATATAGATATAGATATTAAATGTATACTAATGACTATAACTAAGATAGTGTACATTTCGATGATAAAAAAAAATGTTACTACTAGTTATTAAGTTGTAACGAATTCATTGTGTATGTACATTTCTGACAAAAATTTAATAAGATAGTTCTTGGACAGGACAATAAATTTCGTCACTATCAAGTATTAAGCATTGTTCTGAAAATCGGACCGGTCATCGAACCGGTAAAACTACTGGTTCAATGGTTCAGTGGTCGAACCAGTGGTCGAACCGGTTTAATTAATATATAATTTTTTATTTATTTTATATGTATAATATATAATTATATATATTTTTTATTCTTAATTCTATTAATTTTATAGTGTATGACATTTCTCTAAATAATAACTCAATATTAGATACAATCGACAATGGTGATTAATGTTTATATTTTTTATTTTATTTTATTTTATTTTTTATATTTAAAATTTTAATCTATATTTAAGTTACAAAATAGAAAGAATAGTAACAATCCTATTTTCATTTTAAATCACATTTCAATTCTTTTATTATTGCTTAAAAAAATAGTGTACATAACAAACAACAATAATTTGTTTATTTCTTTTTTTATAATTTGGGAATATATATAGCCCAATTGATAGTTCAATTTAAAAAATAGTTCATTTTTTTTAATGAGTACAATATTGTTTGTAAGGTCCAATATTGGCCCAATAATTCTATCAAAGGAACATATCTCACATTGGAAACACAATTAAAAAAGATGTGTTATTTAAATCACTTCACAATCAACCAATTCAAAATTCAAAATCTTGAACCGTTGAACCATTCGGACAGGTCCCGGTTCAACCGATTTTGGACCGGTTCGAATGGTTTTTGACCGGTTCAAATGCTGGGCGGTTTGATGGTCCAAACTGGACCGGAATGAAGGCCGGTTCCCGGTCCAACCGGTTGAACCGACAGGTCCGGTCCAGTTTTCAGAACAATGGTATTAAGTGACAAAATAATATTGTAAAAAAAAAATTATCGTAAATTATATAATTTTGTGACAGCAATAAATTTTGTCATATATGGAATATTTTTCAGTTCTCAAAATAAAAATTATCATTACTCCATACCAAATTATAACAAATTATTATTCGTCACACACAAAATTGTCAAAAAGAGTGATATAGTAACAAAAGTAAATAATGTCACTAAAAAAATTGTAACAAAAATAAAATTCATCATTTTTTACTTAACAAAATTATGACAAAACATGACAACAAAAATCGTCACAAAAAAATTCCTGTAACGCAGCATGCTATGTATCAAAATTTCTAAAGCTACAAATTTACTTATAAACAAGCGAACATTTAATATTAAATATGTCTACTTAATTTTAGTTAAATCAAATAGTTAAAACAATAAAATTAAAAGTTCATAAGATAATATTAACATATATTACATGATTCTCATTATATACTAAAGCGAAGTAATTCTATTACATTTAATAGAATAATAAAAAAAGGTTAATATTATAATAAATTCTTACTGTTCATCTCGTGCTTTATTCAATTTAAAGTTGGTAGTTGATAATTGAAACCCAAATCATTGAATTAGAGTGTTTAGGGTTTTTATCTTCTTTTGTGATTGAATAATCGAACAAAATAATCCGGCTGACCTTCCTTGCGATACGACCCGGGGAACGAATCTTTCGATTCTACTCCGGTTAAAAATATTACAGCACCCTACCAAAAATTCCAACCTTCTCAGTCAAAGCCACAGCCTTATCATAAAGACAAGAAAAAGTCCAAATGCCAACATTGTGGTTTCTCCAATCATTCCTCTGAAAGGTGTTATCAGGTCATTGGTTATCCTCCAAACTGGGTTGGTCCTAAAGGTCCAAGAGTGAACCCTTCTCACCCTGCAGTAAACTCTGTCTCATCTACATTTCCTAACCAAACCACATCCTCAAATGAAAATCACAATCCAAACATGACCGATGCCCTTTTTCATGAGTTCTTGGAGTTTAAGAGGTCACAAACTCTTAACACAGCCACAGCTTCTCAACAAATATCCTCTTCCCCTGTGGTTGCAACTGCATTTATCCCATCCACCTCTGCAGGTAACATTCATATTTCCTGTTCTGCCCATTCAAACTTAACTAAACATACATGGATACTTGATACTGGAGCTACTGATCACATGATATGTGACTTATCTATATACTCTGCACCTCCCACATCTGTTTCAATACAAATAAATTTACCAAATGGACAAAGTACATTTGCATGCCATGTGGGACAGATTAATCTGGGACCTAATCTTGTGCTGCAAAATGTATTATTTGTTCCATCATTTACCTTCAATTTAATTTTTGTTTCTCAACTAACTTCTACAAATAATTGTATTGTCAACTTTCTGTCTTCTTATTGCATATTACAGGATCTCAAAACCAGCAGAATGATTGGTTTTGCTGAAGTAAAGAATGGATTATATCATCTATCTTTGCATTCTGATCAGCATGATAATAATAATAGTTTCAGTTTTCCTGCTTCTAATACTACACATACTTGTCATCAACATGTAACCTCTGATAACCATGTAACCTCTGATAAACATGTCACCTCTGATAAACATGTATCTTCTGATAAACATGTAACCTCTGATAAACATGTAACCTCTGATAAACATGTATCTTCTGCTACACTTATACCTTCTGAACTCTGGCATATCAGACTTGGTCATCTTTCATATCATAAACTTGCTTAATTGTCTTTATCTGTTAATTGCAAGTCTCAATTTCATAATCCTTGTGATATTTGTCATTTTAGCAGACAGAAGAGATTACCATTTCCTACTAGTACATCTACTGCATCTGCTACATTTGATTTAATACATTGTGATATCTGGGGTCCCTTTTCTGTGTCTTCAATTTCTGGTCATAAATACTTTCTTACCATTGTTGATGATTATAGTAGAACTACTTGGATATATCCATTAGCTTTCAAATCAGACACTCATTATTACTTGCAACATTTTTATAACTTAATTTTCAATCAATTCAGCAAGAAAATTAAGACCATCAGAACAAATAATGGTACTGAGTTTCTTCTGCATGATTTTTATAGTTCTCATGGCATTTTGCATCAAACTTCATGTGTGGAAACACCTCAACAGAATGGCAGAGTAGAAAGGAAATATCAACATCTACTACGAGTAGCTAGGGCTATCATGTTTCATGCTCATTTACCTTTACATTTCTGGATAGATTGCATTACTGCTGCTGCTCATATCATCAATAGGATTCCTTCTAAAGTTTTGAATGGAAAATCTCCTTTTGAACTTCTTTTTCAAAAGAAACCATCTTATGATCATCTGAAGGTCATAGGATCATTGTGTTATGCATCTACATTGCATCAACATAGAACCAAGTTTGCATCTAGAGCATCAAAATGCATTATGCTTGGTTATCCACTCGGTTGTAAAGGTTACAGGTTTACAATCTGGAAACCAAGAAAATTATAATCTCCAGAAATGTCATTTTTTATGAACAAGTCCTCCCTTTTCAAAACCCTGCCCTCACTGTTTCCCACCCCAGTCAACCTTCACAAATGTTTCCCACCCCAACAGACTTTCCCCATGATCATATCAAACAACAAACAGCAACAAATAATCCCATTACTACCACACAACCCACAGAACAAACATCACAACCCACAGAACAGACATCACAACCCACAGAACAAACATCAAATCCAATGTCCAATGCAGATCAAACCTCTGATGTTTCCACATCCAGAAAATCAACCAGAAAAAGAACTGTTCCTTCTTATCTTAATGTCTACAAACATTCCCTTCCCTCATCCACAAATCTTACTTTCACTGAGGCACATGCAAACATTTCTGGAACATCCCATAACAGCATCAAATATCCCATAGAGGATCATTTATCAACTGCACAACTATCTACATCTCATGCATGTTTCACTGCATCAATATCCACTCTGACTGAACCTAAAACCTACAAACAAGCTGTTAAAGACCCACTTTGGCAAGAAGCCATGAATAAAGAGCTGCAAGCTCTTGAGAAAACTAATACATGGGTCCTAACAGATTTACCACTTGGTAAACATACAATAGGTTGTAAATGGGTTTTTAAAATTAAATACAAGTGAGATGGATCTATAGAAAGATACAAAGCAAGACTAGTAGCAAAAGGTTATACACAGGAGGAAGGTATAGATTATTTTGATACATTCTCTCCTGTTGCTAAAATAACCACAGTAAGACTACTTCTTGCTATTGCATCCATCAAACATTGGCATGTTCATCAATTAGATGTCAATAATGCATTTTTGCATGGTGATCTCAATGAGGAAGTATACATGACACCACCCCTGGGTTACTTATCTGATTCTTTGCATACTTCTAAAGTCTGTAAACTGACAAAGAGTCTATATGGCCTTAAACAGGCTTCTAGACAATGGTTTCACAAACTGACCACATGTTTGTTAAATTATGGTTTCAGCCAATCTATAGCAGACTACTCTTTATTCACTTTACAATCTGAAAACCATTTTCTGACATTATTGGTATATGTGGATGATATTATTTTAACTGGTGATGATTTTGGGCAAATTACAACTATTAAAAATCATTTGGATAATCTTTTTACCATCAAAGATTTTGGCCAACTTAAGTACATTCTTGGTATTGAAGTTGCTCATTCTGAAAAAGGCATTAACCTATGCCAAAGAAAGTATGCTTTAGATATTCTTACTGATTCTGGATTGTTAGCTGGTAAGCCTACCAACATACCTATGGAAACTGGTTTAAAATTATCAGCTCATACTGAAAATGGAGAAAAATCCATAGACCAGACTTCTTATAGAAGGCTGATTGGCAGGTTATTATATCTAACAATTACAAGACCAGATATATCTTATAGTGTGCAGGCCTTAAGTCAACACATGAGCAATCCAACAGAACTTCATTTGGCTGCAGCACATAAAGTCCTAAGGTACATCAAACAGTCTGTGGGACAAGGTATTCTCTTTCCCAGAGACTCTTCTCTTTCTTTACAATGCTTTTGTGATAGTGATTGGGCTGGCTGTGTTGACTCCAGAAAAAGCATTACTGGTTTCATGTTTTTTTTGGGAAAATCTCTTATTTCTTGGAAATCAAAGAAACAAACCACTGTGAGCCGATCTTCTGCAGAAAATGAATATAGAGCCTTAGCATCAGCATCTTGTGAAGCTCAATGGCTTCTATATTTACTTTCTGATCTCAAAATCTCACACAATTTTCCAGTGTCTATTTTTTCAGATAGCAGATCAGCCATTGCCATTGCTCATAATCCAATTTTCCATGAAAGGACCAAGCACATAGAGATAGACTGCCAGCTCATAAGGGAGAAAGTTTCCAAAGGCATTATCAAGATCACTCATGTGTCTTCAAAAGACCAAGTAGCAGACATTCTCACTAAGGCACTTGGGCCTCAGCCTTTTCAGTATTTGTTATCCAAGATGAACATGACAAATATACATGTTCCTCTTGCGGGGGGGGTAACAATTACATGTATTGGGCTTTATTATCATGTAGGCTTTATTATCATGAAATGTATATTGGGCCTTTTATGTAATGTATTATATCAGCCCATTAGGTTAATCTCTCTTTCATATATATAGAAGACTTAGGGTTGAGAACAACACTTTTGGTTCATTCTCTTGTAAACATCCGATCTATTTCATTTTGTCTAATTTTTTTCCCACAGATAGTTCATATTGTTCATATTATGGATCATGTTAAGGAATATGATTTGTCAAAGCATCAGCTACTTGGACATTATTGAGTCTGCATACACAAGATGTCCATCACAAATCAGTGATTTCCTTTAAGCCCTGCTAACATCAATAATTATGTCTTCTGTTTGGGAAGTAACTTCTCTTGTCACCTCTTGCCACTGAAATATAAGCCTGATCCTTCTTTTTGTTCTGAAATGTCATAATGGTTTTGTATACTTCCTTCACAGAGAAAGTTCCTTTTTTATTCCAATGCCAAATTAATTTACCCCTACCACCATTAGTGAGTTGAGGGATCTGAAGAATTCTATATGCATCCACAGGATTTCGGCTACTCGCGTTGGGCACTAACTTTATTGCTCGCTCTAGTTTTTTCTTTCTTTTCTCACAACTATAGACTTTAATTAATAACCACAAATATTTACACGTCAAGTAAGTTGATATAACAGTTACTAAATTGAAACTTGTGGCAGACTACTCCGATGGAGTACAACTGCTCGGTAGACTAGAGCCCCTAACCTTAAGACACAAAACTATTTTTTTAAAATATTTTGTACTGAAATTTTTTAGCTAATATTTGAAATTCATTGTACTCAAATTTTTTATGCTACCAAATTTTGAGATGCAAGTGATGTTTGAATTGTCCGCATTATCTCAATATAGATTTTTTAGGTTCGTACTCAATTATGTTTATGGTAGTGTTATTTATATAATTCTCGGTATCTTAATGATTAGTTTATTTAATATATGCTATATATATCTTCTATCATAAAATTCATGTAATTTCTAATTACTTATGTTTTTGTTAGGTGTATAATATTTTAGACATTTTTAACCAACAACTTTTTTACACAGATTATCTAACCACATGTCTAATTACTAATAATTTTTAGACTTATAGTATTTTAGATACTTTAAACAACAATTTTTTTTTATATATTCTATATATTAAGTAATGTAGGGAAACGTACGAATGAGAAAGATAAACGAGATACTATCTCGATAAAACTCACAAAAGTCAATCAATTCTTATTATCAAATTCACTGTCAATAACAAAGAAGAAGGAGTCTTTAAATAAGACTCCTACAACTCTAAACCTAACTTGTTCACCAATCTACTAAATAATAATAATAATAATAATAATAATAATAATAATAATAATTATTATTATTATTATTATTATTATTATTATTATTATATTTATTCTGCATCATTAAGGATCTTTAAATTTTAGGTGACTGCACACCTTTTTCAACAATAATATATAATATTTTAGATATTTTTATTATGTTATATAATATTTCGACATTAATCACAGTTTGTATTTGTTACGTTGATAAGTGCAGTCGTTCAGCGTGGACAAGCGTAAAAAGTTGTTGTATTCAAATTTTTTAGCTATTGCCGTACTCAATTTTTTTTAGCTATTTTTTGCAATCTTATGTACTCATGTTTTTAAGCGACGTTTACATAATTGTGGGTATCATCCCAATATATTTTTTCTAAAGGGGTTTGTTCTCAATTATTATTATTATTTTTTTTTTGTGTGACGATGTTTGCATAATTGAATTATATCATAATTCATGTTGCATAAGTAGTGCTGTAAACGAACCGAACCGAACCGGACCGAGCTTGGGCTGTTCGAACTCGTATTCGTGTTCGTTCGTTTATTTTTCGAGCAAAAAATCGTGTTCGAGTTCGTTCGTTTAATTGTTCGTCAAAGTTCGAATTCGTTGGTGTTCCATTTTAAATATGTTTGATTAACTCAAAATTTGTTCATTCGAACTCGTTCGAACTCAAAAATAAAAGAATAAATTAAAATATTTTCATATTTTAGATTTTTTATTAAAAATATTATGTACGTATATAAAAAAATAAATAAAATTATATTAAATGTTAGTTTTTTTTATTAAAAATACTATGTAAATATATATAAAATAAAATAAAAATTACATTAAATTAATGTCGCGAACATAATCGAATGTTCACGAATGAGCTCATGTTCATTCAATTATTAAACGAGCCTAATTTTCTGTTCGAACTCGGCTTGAATAACAAACAAACGAGCTTTTGTCGAACACGAACGAGCTTGAACGAGCTTTTGTTCGCGAAGGTTCGGTTTGTTTACAACTCTATGCATAAACGTGCACTTGTATAATCGTATTATAATTCCAGTATTTCAATATTTATTATGCATAAGCGTGCACTTGCTAAACGTAAAAAAGTTAGAGCATGTTTGTTTATGGAAATTTTTGGTTTTGTTTGGATTTTTTAGTTTGGTTTGTTTAATTTTGAAAAAAGTTGTATAGTTAGTTGTTAGTGGGTATATTAAAATAATATTTAAAATAAAATAATTAAAATTAATTTGATGTAAAAATAGGAGAGAGATGATTGGAGTGATGGTCAGTTAAAACACTGTGAGTGGATGAATAGTGAATTAAGGTTGATGTGGTGTGTATGAATGATTGATTGATATTATTTAATATATCAATAATATTGATGATAGTGGGGTTGAGTTAAAGTTGAGTTAAAAAAAGTGGTTGAGTTAAAATGTGAAATTTTTTTGAAAATTTTTCATAAACAAAAATGCTCTTATTTTTCACAATATTTTGTACTCAATATTTTTTTTATTTGATAGCACAATTTGTACACAGACCTTTGCATAAGTTTCGTATATATTTATTTTATATGTACTGTATAAACATTTTCTCACAAAATACAGTGTGTCTATATATATACACACACACACACATATATATATACACACACACATACATATATGTTAAATTTAAGTGTTTTTAGACATATTTTCCTTACAAAATAGTTTAGAAAGTGATTTCACATTTTTCAAAAATGATATAAAAAATTTTAGATAATGTTATATATGTAATATAATATTTGAGTTGTTTTTTTAAGAATATATATAATATTTAGATACTTTTACATATGTTTAATTAATAATATTTAAGTGTTTTCAACACGCTTTTACGCACATGTTTTATTTTATTTGATACAAAATAATTTTATATTATTTACAACAAAGTGATATAACTAAATCATTTCGCATGATAACCTCACATTTTAATTAATAATTATTATTTAATATTGTTTACTCACATCTTTAATTTATAAGTATTATTTAATATTTTTACCCATGCATAGCACGGACTACACACTAGTATATATAAGAAGGTTTGTATTTACTTAAAATAAAAACTGAAATCTCGCCTAAAATTGTTAAAATTACTAAAATCGGTATTTTTTAAAAAATTTTAAATAAATCTCACCTCTAGAAATTAATTAATCAATTTACGTTATAAAGTTGGAAAAATTATTAAATACGATTTTTGTATAAAGTGGACAAATTTTATTTTAGGTATTTGATGACCATTTTTATTTTTGATAAGAAATGTGTTGTTATTAATAACTGTCTAAATTTATGGTATAATGTGGGTAGTTTTATTTTGGTATGAAATTCGAATTTAAATGGTAAAAATTTTATTTGGTATGGATAGAAGTGTATTTGAAATTTTTCAAAACCAAAATAAGTGGTATAGATTTTATTTGGTACGAATATGAAAGTCGAATTTTAGGTTAATTTGTTATAAAATCAAGGTGATATAATTCTCAAATTTTAGCATATTCCCAAAATAACTTGCCATAAGATATTGATGATAGTTCGACAAATTGGTATGTATCCCTCTTGAAAATCAGAAAGATTTTTGAACAAATATTGGTTAATAAAATTTAAAATTTGTAATTTAATTTTGAAAATTTTGATGATAAATTTGAACAATATGACAAACGACAACAAATCTATAATATTGCAAGATAATAATATATATATATATATATATATATATATATATTTAATTTAGGAAATTTTGATGATAAATTTGAACAATATGGCGAAAAACAACAAATCTGTAATATTGCAAGATGATTAGAGCTGTCAATTTGGCCCGCGGCCCGCCCCGCAAAAAGGGTGGGTTGGGCCAGGATTTTCTAGGCCCGCTCCAACGGACTAGCCCGCGCGGGCCGCGGGCTAGGGCGGGGCGGGACCGGCTAGGGCTGACCCGCCTTATCTATATATATATAATTACTAGCTAATAGCATTTAATAAAACTTATTTAATTTTACCTATGTGGCAATTTAACAATTTTTCATCCAAAAACCATTACATTTTGATATATTTAATCTTTCATTTAATCATTAAATAATTAATACTCTTCACTTCAAAATTACAAAAATCATTTTAAACTTTTGATTAATGACAGTTGACCATATAATGTGTTGACCGTATAATGTGATTAGATGTTATTATTGTTGTTACATTTAATTTTTTTTTAAAATAAAAAATATATTTGAAATTCCTAAATAAATAATTCACAAATAAAAGACGTACCAAAATATATATTACATCCAATCAGATAAACGCAATTTAAAAAAAATATTCTAACTCTTTTAATTGTAAATTTGGTCTGCAAAAAGTGAAAAAAAAATAATTAATCATTATATGCATACAGACTCACAATAATTTATTTATATCTGTGCAAATGCACAGGTCGAATACTAATTTTAAAAAAAAAGAAATATATATATATATATATATATTATTAATATATGTTAATGTTATATTAATTTATTACAATCAGTCTTTGCTCTTCAGATTCAGTATTTGCAGATATAAAAAATCGCACGCAGCACTCCTAACCCTAAGCCTCCCGTCGCCTCCCCTTTCACTTTCAGTCTCCACACACTGCAAGATCGGCGAATTAGCCTCTCCCTCCGGTTCTCTGACCTCCGCCCACGCCTCCGCCTCCGGCCTCGGTCTCCGGCGTCGGCCTTCAATAACTNTGGCCCGCCGAGTCCACAGCCCGTGGCAGGGGCGGGTTGGGCTGTCATTTTATAGGCCCGCTAGGATGGCGGGCTACGGGCCGGCCTGCCCCGCCGGCCCGTTTTAACAGCTCTAAAGATGATATATATATAGGGGTTTGTTCAAATAAAAATCAGCCCTGGTGTGAGAACATATTTGATGTTATTTTTAATTGTGTATGATGCAATTTTTTAATATTACATGATGCTATCATTTTTATAAATGTGAATAGAAATTGTGTTGTAATTTTTAACACAATACATCTTGGTTAAAAATATCACTAAAACACACTCAATCATAGCACTTCATACAATTAAAAATAGCGGTTCTCACGGTTCTCACGCTAGAACTTGGTTCTCATTTGAACAACATCCTATATATATATATATAGGATGTGGTTTGAATGAGAACTAAGTCCTAACGTAAGAACCGTGAGAACTGCTATTTATACGTAGTGCTATGATTGATTGTGTTTTAGTGCTATTTTTAACATGGATCTATTTTCTTAAAAATAACAACACAATTTATATTAGCATTTGTATATATATATATATATATATATATATATATATATATATATAGAGGATGTGGTTCGAATGAAAACTAAGTCCTAACGTAAGAACCGTGAGAACCGCTATTTATAGTTGTACGTAGTGCTGTGATTGATTGTGTTTTAGTGTTATTTTTAACATGGATCTATTTTCTTAAAAATAGCAACACAATTTATATTAGCATTTGTGAAAATGATAGCATCATGATATTAAAAATAGCATCATACACAATAAAAAATAGCATCAAATACGGTTCTCACACTAGGACTAGTTTTTATTTGAACCACTCCCTTTATATATAAGGAAATTTATTGTGTAGTTCAAATTTGGGTTCCAAATTTAAAAGTCAAATAAGTAATTATTCATAACTTACGGGTCAATATTAACTTGGACGCAAATGGAATAGCCAATTATTTATAATTTAATAAATTACTCATCTACTTATTTTTTTTTTATTTAGATAGGTTATACAAAAAGAAATTCATTGTAATTAATGAAACAATATAAGTTTTATAAATATACTTATTATTCACATAGATTATCAAATATATGATAAAATTTTACTAAAATAATTATTTTATGGAATCACATTGCAGTTAAATCGAATTTCTGAGTAAAATTTTTAAAGTGACATTTATTTTGAAATGAATATAATGTAATTTATGATCAGTTACGTGCACGAGTTGTGTACTAACTATAAATAGACATATTTTATGTAATTTTGCACAATTTAAATTTTATATAACATGTTTAATAAATTAGTATCGATCAATTGTAATACATATTGATTCCATATTTTTAATTTATAAATACTATTTAATAAGTATTTTTAGTGTATAAATATTAATAAATATATCTTAACCGTGCATCACACGGGATTCGTACAAGTTCAAATTATATATAAATATTACTCTTTTATTTTAGATCTATCATTATTTTCTTTTATAACTTTTTTAAATTATTTTCAGTTTATCTTAAGTTCATTGCACTATCTCTATACTTTATTAAAAACTTATGTTAACTTCTCGATATTCTTAAGTTTACTAACTATTTTTTACTAAATCACAAAAAACTAAATAGATAAAAAAATCAAATGCAAAGATAAATTGTATATAAACGACAGATAAGAT
>BKCP01008292.1:4314515-4342017 GCA_008636005.1 Striga asiatica
TTACAACTTAAGTGTATTTTAATATTATTTATCAAATTTAATATGTTTTTCCTTTATATTGTTATTTTATATGTTTTAATATATATATATATATATATATTCCTTTATAATGTTTTTTTTCCTTAATATATTTGTTATAAGAATATATAAAATTAAATATAGAACCTTTTGGAAAGTTGTCTTATTATAATCAATTAATTGTACATTTTTTATTTTATTATATATAATTAAATTTTTCTCATTAATATTATACTCAAATATAAAAAAATTAATTATGTACTTTTTTTAATAAAAAATTACTTTATTAAAATAATACAAATAAATAGATAGATAAGTAATGGTAATATATCGATATAATTTATTGCTAAAATTAATTAATTTTCAACGTATATGTGCATATCATGATTTTCTAATTGTTTTTTAATTAATTTATAGATAATCATGTAATCTAAATTAAATCATGTTGCTCAAGCAGTATACATTTGAAATACAAATAAAATAGTATGAGTTTTAGTATTATGCAATTTCATAAAAAATGGATTGGATAATTATATGATCAAACTTAAATCATGCTGCTCAAGCAATATCCCATTCGACTAAAAATGGATTGGATTTTAGTATAATTTCATAAAATTACAATAATCTTATTTTAAGTAAAAAAATTGTGTATTTTAGAGTTTAGGTTGCAAAATAATTATTCAACAATTTATTTCTCATACTATTACACAATTTACTTTTTTTTTCTAATTTATTATGAAAAAAATATATTAACTTTTTATTTGACATATTTTTAATGTCAAATTAGTAATATACTAATACTTATTTAATATTTATTTAATTAATTACAATTACACAAACCAAATATTCTAGACTAAAGTGCAATTTCTATTCTAGTTCTAAATATAAGAGTTTACTTTCTTAAAGAATGAAGTAGCTAAATGAAATTGTTCAACTTCGCTAGTTTGTAAGATAATGTATAAAATTATATTAAAAATAAGGATTTTTTTAAAATAACAATTCTATATCTTTTCAAAACATTGTTGTTTAGGTTGATGTTGGGTTGATTTTTGGGAGATATGTGGAAGAAAGCCATTTCGTGATAAAGAATGGTGCGTGAATATTTTGTTTGATTTTTAGGAGAGGTGAAATGTATTTTTCTTGTATTTGTATTTAATAAATTAAGCATTAGTTATTAATTAAAAATATAAGATATGATGGGTATTAGTGTATTACTTATTTGCCATTAAAAACATGTTAAAGTAAGAGTATTTTAGGTAATTCATCTTTTTAATTAAAAATATAAATAAAATATGTATTAGTGTATTACTAATTTGCCATTAAAAATATGTCAAAGTAATGTTATTTAGGTAGTTCATATTTTTACAAAAACACTCGTCCTTTTAGAGTAGTATAAATTAAACAAAACAAATGGAGCATCAATATTCGGCCAATTATTCAACTATCAAGATATATATATAATCATAATAGTTAAACACCCGTGTAATTTAGAATTTAGAAGTCAAATTATATATTTTTAATTTTATATGTAATTTTAGTTTGAATAATTAATTATTATTTTCTGACAACATAAAATCTTAAACAAATACTATTTTCAAAATAATAATTTCATATTATTTCATTTTTGAGTAAAATATGAATATTGGAGAGAGAAGTTGAGAAATAAATAAATATGACTGATTTAGTAAAGGTATGTCGAGCATATAATTATGATAAATAAACTCTCGAAATATGCATACCTCACTTAAGCTCAAAACAAGCTCAAAACATTCAAGAATTGTTTGACGTGTATTGATCGCAAGTCCCTAATATAAAGTCAACTGTTAATGTAAATTATTAATCTATGTAGAATTTATTAATCTAGGATTTGGATGAACTATCAGATTGAACCTTCCCAACAAAACAGTTGAAAAAATGTGAAATTGCAAGTTTGTATCCCTTAAAAGATCCTGCATGTAGATTTAAGACTCCTTAACATAAGCATAAAATGAAAGGTTGGGGCATAAATAAGCAAAAACTCATACAAAGGCCAAAGGTCACAGGATAAACCATTTTGCGGCTTGTTCAATGCACAATTTTGTTTCACAACTAAAAGAGAAACACAATGAAGCTAGCACGAGTATTTAGAACATAAAATCAAACGAGTTTGTTTCAGAGAAATACAAAAAAACTTTAAGGAGAAAACTGACGGCAAAAGATAATGGGATTTTGATACGTGAGAAATCTTGTGTTATTTTGTGAGTTAATTTATATATTTGAGTGTTTGATTTTAGTGTATTATACAAGTTTTCTCACGTAATTTATTTTGTGAACGGACATACACCAATATTCGATTTTGTGTTTATTTTGCAGTTAATACACATATTTGTGACGTGGCATTGTTGAGGTGGCAAATTAAATTGAATTACAACTTTGGCTGGGCCGAACACTTGCAGCAGTATTCGAATTTTTGTTAGTCAAAGTGAATGACTATGATTAGTAGTTGATGTGGCATTAATTAGAGGATTAGGAAATAATTTAAAAGCATGCTGGAATGGTGGATGTGGCGGCTGGGTAGAATATTTCTAGGAGATGGACTCTTAAGTTTGTTGGGCTAAGGAATTGGAATGGAATTTGGAAGTGGTTGGACTCTATTTTCTGGCGTGGACTCATGCGTGGAAAAGAGGTAATCAAGAAAATAACTTCATTCATCCTGCTGCAGACATTGGGACGAAAAAAACAGAGAACAAGACGTGAATTATTTGCAGGGTCATACAGAGCGATTAGTCGTGGATGCTGTGATCAAAAGGAGTTTGCTATTTTATTTTATTTGCTTTTCTTTATTTTGATTGAAGAACATGAATTTTTATTTTTATTTTTATTATTTAGCTATGTGTAGCTAAACACTATTTCGGTTCTAGGGATGTTGAACCCTCGATGACTATGTTTGATTAATGCTATTTATTTTGTTTTACTCGTCGTATAAAGTTGATTGTGTTATTCTATTTTCATGTCATAATGTGTGATTTTTAATTTAGCTTGATCACCTAAGTTAGGAATTGCATGTTAATTGCTAGATTTGAGGCTTCGATCCGTAATTGTCGTCGCTCTTATTTCGTTTGTAGCAACTAACAGTCGTGCATTGTTAGGGATAGCACATCATAAGTTACATGAACCGAGCTTACGTGTTTGTGGCTTAGATCGGTCTATTTTCCTAGATTTTAATGCGACTAGTGGATTAAATTAGGAGAACTTATTCCGAGTTATTCGCTAGTTAGAATTAATTGAAGAGCCTATTTCGATTAAGTATAAATTAAGGGAAAATCCGGATAGCAGAGCTTATTGCTATCTAGGACCGGTAATTTTAGAAGACGAGTGAAATTTGATAAATGCATTAATTCGGCTAGTTATTCGAGGGTGTAGACTAACCTGGAACCGATTCCCATTCTCATCTTTGCTAGATTATTTTTATTTATTTTCCATTTCATCATCATTTGCATTTTAGTCATTTATTTTTAGTTTTAGTTTATTTCTTGTGTTGCTAGTAGTTTCGCAATAAACCAAATCCCCCCATTTTTATTTTAATCTGATTAATATAATAAAATCACGGTTTATACCACACTCCCTGTGGGATCGACCCTTGCTCGCCACTACTACTAGTTAGTAGGGGTAAGTTAGGAAAAACTATAAATTTAATTTGCCGTGTAACGACACGCGGTCAAATTTTGGCGCCGTTGCCCGGGAGTGGCGCGATATAAATAGTGATTTTCTTGTGTTAGTTAGTTTATTTTGTGTTAGTTTTCAGTTTTTCGGTTGAATTTTTTGGTGTGAATTTTCGCTACTATTCTGTTATCGCCCCCGGTGATAACAGAAAATACGTCGGGATTTTACGTCAAATTATTTCCGAATCTTGTCACGTTTGAGCTAAACTTCTTCTTGATTTCTGTAGGTGAATGAAAACAAGGTCATCAGGGGCTGAAGACTTGGAATATTATTCGGAGATCACGAGACGGGATACCGAGCTAAGGAAGAAAGCTCGGCAAGAGAAGGAAGCGATTCTCGACAAGGGTTTCCAGTTCGAAATCGAAAGCGAGGAATTAGAGGACGAAAGTGAGAGTGACCAGAGCCAAGAACACACCAATCTTACCACCGAGAAAGCACTAATGGCGAACGAGGAGCGTACTTTGAGGCAACTTGCTAATGCCGTACTACCGCAACAACCACTTTGCATAACTTTCCCGGAGATGAACGATACCACCTTCGAGTTGAAGTCCGGGCTGATTCACTTGTTACCCTCATTCCATGGTCTCGCTGGAGAGGACCCACACAAACATCTGAAGGAGTTTCACACGGTGTGCTCTAGTATGAAACCCACCGGGGTTACCGAAGAGCAAGTCAAGCTACGGGCGTTTCCATTTTCTCTCAAGGATGTTGCAAAGGATTGGCTTTATTACTTGCCTTCGGGATCGATCACTACATGGGCAGAGTTGGAGAGGACCTTTCTCCAGAGGTATTTTCCGGCGATACGAGTCGCCGCTCTTCGGAAAGAAATTTGTGGAGTGCGACAGATGCAAGGGGAGACATTGTACGAGTACTGGGAAAGGTTTAAGAAGCTAGTCGCGAGTTGTCCACAACACTAGATGGCCGAGCAGCTATTGATCCAATACTTTTATGAAGGCCTCTTACTCATGGAGAGGAATATGCTAGATGCAGCTAGTGGCGGTGCAATTATGGACAAAACTCCTACGGCAGCTCGAGAGTTAATTGCCAACATGGCAGCTAATTCTCAACAGTTTGGTACTCGTGGTATTTTGCAGAGGCCGGCTCAAGAAGAAGGGACCGACTCACTACAAGCACAGCTCAAGGAGTTAACTTCCGTGGTTCGCCAGTTAGCTGTGGGTCAAGCATCGAGGGTCCGACCATGTGGCCTATGCGAGACGGTGGATCACACTACCGAGGACTGTCCATGGACAGTGAACACGACGGAGGCCCAAGCCAATGCAGTTGGGGCGAACAATGGTGGCGGACGTAACTACGACCCATTCTCGAACACCTATAATCCGGGGTGGCGAGATCATCCTAATTTGAGATGGGGAAATAATAGCGGCAACCAGTTTGGGGAGCAAGACCGAAGGCAGCCGCAAAACTTTCAAAGGGGACAAGGCTACCAAAGGTACCAAGGCACGGGGGAATACAACACTAACCCTCCACCGAATGATTCATCTTCGGAGATGAAGAAGCTGATGGAGAGTATGGCGTCCAGCATTAAGAACTTGGAGGGGCAAATGTCTTCATTGTCGAATCACGTGAACAAGTTGGAGTCGCAAGTGAACTCCAAACTGCCGTTTCAAGCAGAGACGAACCCGAGGAATGTCAGTGCCATCAGGCTGAGGAGTGGTAAGGAGCTCCCAGGCCCCGAAGGTCCTATTCCATCGAAGGAAGACACGGACGAGAAAGAAGATGGCGAGAATGCTCAAGATTCTGCTGTTACCGCCCCCCCTGATAGCAGTACGACTGGAGCAAAAATGAAGAAAAAGTCCATCGAAACCGAGCCGAGGTGGATTGAACCTTTGCCGTTTCCATCAAGAATCAATAAGAAGCAGAAAGACGATGCCGGGAAGAAGATCTTGGACGTTTTCAGAAAGGTTGAGGTCAATATTCCCCTAATCGACGCTATAAAGCAAGTTCCAAAATATGCGAAGTTTCTGAAGGACTTGTGCACGAATAAGCGGCGATTAAAGGGGGACGAGAAGGTGATAATGGGTGAGAATGTCTCAGCCGTGTTCCAGAAGAGCTTGCCACAGAAGAGGAGTGATCCAGGTATGTTCTTCATTCCTTGTATAATCGGGAATTCAAAAATAGAACGAGCTATGTTAGATTTGGGTGCTTCGATAAATGTTATGCCTCGTTCTATCTTTAATTCTCTGAATTTGGGTCCTTTGAAGAAAACCGGGGTTGTTATCCAACTCGCCGATCGTAGTACCACTTTTCCCGACGGTGTTGTTGAGGATGTTCTTGTGAAAGTTAATGATCTTGTGTTTCCTGCTGATTTTTATGTGTTGAACATGGATGATAAGTCCTCAAACTCCNTAAAATTACAATAATCTTATTTTAAGTAAAAAAATTGTGTATTTTAGAGTTTAGGTTGCAAAATAATTATTCAACAATTTATTTCTCATACTATTACACAATTTACTTTTTTTTTCTAATTTATTATGAAAAAAATATATTAACTTTTTATTTGACATATTTTTAATGTCAAATTAGTAATATACTAATACTTATTTAATATTTATTTAATTAATTACAATTACACAAACCAAATATTCTAGACTAAAGTGCAATTTCTATTCTAGTTCTAAATATAAGAGTTTACTTTCTTAAAGAATGAAGTAGCTAAATGAAATTGTTCAACTTCGCTAGTTTGTAAGATAATGTATAAAATTATATTAAAAATAAGGATTTTTTTAAAATAACAATTCTATATCTTTTCAAAACATTGTTGTTTAGGTTGATGTTGGGTTGATTTTTGGGAGATATGTGGAAGAAAGCCATTTCGTGATAAAGAATGGTGCGTGAATATTTTGTTTGATTTTTAGGAGAGGTGAAATGTATTTTTCTTGTATTTGTATTTAATAAATTAAGCATTAGTTATTAATTAAAAATATAAGATATGATGGGTATTAGTGTATTACTTATTTGCCATTAAAAACATGTTAAAGTAAGAGTATTTTAGGTAATTCATCTTTTTAATTAAAAATATAAATAAAATATGTATTAGTGTATTACTAATTTGCCATTAAAAATATGTCAAAGTAATGTTATTTAGGTAGTTCATATTTTTACAAAAACACTCGTCCTTTTAGAGTAGTATAAATTAAACAAAACAAATGGAGCATCAATATTCGGCCAATTATTCAACTATCAAGATATATATATAATCATAATAGTTAAACACCCGTGTAATTTAGAATTTAGAAGTCAAATTATATATTTTTAATTTTATATGTAATTTTAGTTTGAATAATTAATTATTATTTTCTGACAACATAAAATCTTAAACAAATACTATTTTCAAAATAATAATTTCATATTATTTCATTTTTGAGTAAAATATGAATATTGGAGAGAGAAGTTGAGAAATAAATAAATATGACTGATTTAGTAAAGGTATGTCGAGCATATAATTATGATAAATAAACTCTCGAAATATGCATACCTCACTTAAGCTCAAAACAAGCTCAAAACATTCAAGAATTGTTTGACGTGTATTGATCGCAAGTCCCTAATATAAAGTCAACTGTTAATGTAAATTATTAATCTATGTAGAATTTATTAATCTAGGATTTGGATGAACTATCAGATTGAACCTTCCCAACAAAACAGTTGAAAAAATGTGAAATTGCAAGTTTGTATCCCTTAAAAGATCCTGCATGTAGATTTAAGACTCCTTAACATAAGCATAAAATGAAAGGTTGGGGCATAAATAAGCAAAAACTCATACAAAGGCCAAAGGTCACAGGATAAACCATTTTGCGGCTTGTTCAATGCACAATTTTGTTTCACAACTAAAAGAGAAACACAATGAAGCTAGCACGAGTATTTAGAACATAAAATCAAACGAGTTTGTTTCAGAGAAATACAAAAAAACTTTAAGGAGAAAACTGACGGCAAAAGATAATGGGATTTTGATACGTGAGAAATCTTGTGTTATTTTGTGAGTTAATTTATATATTTGAGTGTTTGATTTTAGTGTATTATACAAGTTTTCTCACGTAATTTATTTTGTGAACGGACATACACCAATATTCGATTTTGTGTTTATTTTGCAGTTAATACACATATTTGTGACGTGGCATTGTTGAGGTGGCAAATTAAATTGAATTACAACTTTGGCTGGGCCGAACACTTGCAGCAGTATTCGAATTTTTGTTAGTCAAAGTGAATGACTATTATTAGTAGTTGATGTGGCATTAATTAGAGGATTAGGAAATAATTTAAAAGCATGCTGGAATGGTGGATGTGGCGGCTGGGTAGAATATTTCTAGGAGATGGACTCTTAAGTTTGTTGGGCTAAGGAATTGGAATGGAATTTGGAAGTGGTTGGACTCTATTTTCTGGCGTGGACTCATGCGTGGAAAAGAGGTAATCAAGAAAATAACTTCATTCATCCTGCTGCAGACATTGGGACGAAAAAAACAGAGAACAAGACGTGAATTATTTGCAGGGTCATACAGAGCGATTAGTCGTGGATGCTGTGATCAAAAGGAGTTTGCTATTTTATTTTATTTGCTTTTCTTTATTTTGATTGAAGAACATGAATTTTAATTTTTATTTTTATTATTTAGCTATGTGTAGCTAAACACTATTTCGGTTCTAGGGATGTTGAACCCTCGATGACTATGTTTGATTAATGCTATTTATTTTGTTTTACTCGTCGTATAAAGTTGATTGTGTTATTCTATTTTCATGTCATAATGTGTGATTTTTAATTTAGCTTGATCACCTAAGTTAGGAATTGCATGTTAATTGCTAGATTTGAGGCTTCGATCCGTAATTGTCGTCGCTCTTATTTCGTTTGTAGCAACTAACAGTCGTGCATTGTTAGGGATAGCACAACATAAGTTACATGAACCGAGCTTACGTGTTTGTGGCTTAGATCGGTCTATTTTCCTAGATTTTAATGCGACTAGTGGATTAAATTAGGAGAGCTTATTCCGAGTTATTCGCTAGTTAGAATTAATTGAAGAGCCTATTTCGATTAAGTATAAATTAAGGGAAAATCCGGATAGCAGAGCTTATTGCTATCTAGGACCGGTAATTTTAGAAGACGAGTGAAATTTGATAAATGCATTAATTCGGCTAGTTATTCGAGGGTGTAGACTAACCTGGAACCGATTCCCATTCTCATCTTTGCTAGATTATTTTTATTTATTTTCCATTTCATCATCATTTGCATTTTAGTCATTTATTTTTAGTTTTAGTTTATTTCTTGTTTTGCTAGTAGTTTCGCAATAAACCAAATCCCCCCCATTTTTATTTTAATCTGATTAATATAATAAAATCACGGTTTATACCACACTCCCTGTGGGATCGACCCTTGCTCGCCACTACTACTAGTTAGTAGGGGTAAGTTAGGAAAAATTATAAATTTAATTTGCCGTGTAACGACACGCGGTCAACACCCGTGTTAATTTTAAAATTTAAAATAATCTCCTCATTAATTTTAAAATTTAATAATATTTTTTTAACAAACACCCGTGTATTATACTAGTGTGTTAATTAAAAGTTAATAAATTATGGGTTTTGAGGCAACAGCTAGAACAAGAAGAAAACTTAATGGCAAACACATTATAACTTGCAGGAGAATCAACACCATAACTTGTATACCTACAATGTCACTTCATATTATGCGCAATTGAGTTCACAACTATACCATAGTATTAATATATGAACAATAGTTGTGCGCTCTATCAGAGATAGGGTGTAAATGAGTCGAATTGAATCGACATAATACTGTTCAAGATTGTTAAAAAATTTATCAATCTTTCACAATAATATTTGCGCTTATTAGGTTTCTACTCAAAAGCCAAACTCAAAAGAGCTTTAGTCAAATCGAGCTCGAAAGGTTTCATATATCTACACATATTTTTTTTCCCTTATCGAACGTAAATTTCCAGCAGAGATTTGAATTTTGTTGAACATAAAACATTTTCAAACTTGTTTGAAAACTATGTCGAAATCGAACTCAAACAAGCTTTAACTAACGACTGACAGTCAATATCAATGGTAGATTGGTTAGATTTTCAGCCCTAATTAGATATGACTATTATTATCATCACTGTCTATGATGTTCAACAACTCAAACGGAGTGAAAATGTATCATCCTGTTTGCATCAATTTCTGTGCAGGAGAATGTTAGCAAAAACGAGTTCATCTTTTCATTGATTTTCATTTGAGGTGATTACATCCATACAAATCTTATTCCTTTGGTTTATGTAATGCTAGGGCTATAAGAATAATCTAGAAGCTGGACACTTGGCAATAAATTATAAAATATAATATGAATAAGATAACTAAATAGAAAAGATGGTAAAAGAAGTGTGGTCTTGGTTCTTCATTTGTCTTGCATGGTGATATAGGATATTATATACTAGACCAGTCTTAATAGATAAAAAGGGAATATATTGAAGAATAAACCTACACATGGCTAGGACACGTGGCATGATGCTATTGGACAAGTCCAACTTGGGCCATAAGGTACATTCCCCCTATAAAAGGGGGATAAAGTATCCCATTCACTCACTCTCTCTACACTCATAATTATACTCTTGGGATTTGGAGTGATACTGACTTGAGCGTCGGAGGCCCGACGCCGGGACCCCTCCCGCCGTTGGGTTCTTGCAGGTACGGTGGCCGTCCGAGTTGAAGGAGCCCGAGTGAAATCTTGTTCACTTCATTGGCGCCGTCTATGGGACCCGTTCAAAAAGCCAAACGGAGTTCCGATTGAAAAATTACGAAAATTCTTCTTCGACTCAGCCGGCCAAAGTACTCGGATCAAAAAGATGTTTACGTCAACGGGTAGATCTCGTCGAGGTGAATCTTCCCTTAAAATATCATTCGAAAATTCATCCGGGAGGGCCTTCGATTTGGCTGGTCAAACTTTCCGGATCTAAGAAATTTTGGTCAACATTCGACCTTCAAATGCGTTTTGCCGGCAACCCGTGAGGGCTATGAGAAATCCGGGAGCACCATAGGGATCCTCTCGACAAGGCGAGTCTCCAGAATGTGACCTCCGCCAGCGCCGCCGTCGGCCACCGCCGCTTCCCTCCGGTCAAAGTTGTCTGATCGAAAAAATTCTTATGTCATCGCGAAGCTCTTCTTACGCTCGTTCTCCCCTTAAATTTTCATGCGAAAATTACTTCGGGAAGTCCGTCGATTTGCCGGTCAAAGTTTTTGGATCTAAGAACAAATTGGCCAACCTCCGGTTTTCTTCTCCGATTTCCCGTCGATATCCGGCGAACCACTTCTAACTGATGGCACCACCAGATTCTCCTTGTCGAGACGCATACTCCGTCGGCCATTTTCGCCGGTTCTGGAGAGGTTTTGCCGGCGAAGAGCTTTCCGGCGTGTTCCAACCGCCGTGCGCAGGTCGTCTTTCCCATCCCAGATGTGCTCCGAGCCCGCGTGAAACCTGTGTCCAGCCCGAGGAGGGAGCCCAGACGCCTGCGTCCAGCTCGAAGTGGAGGCCCAACACCAGCGGCCCTTGTAACTTGAACCTCAGAGGCCCAGCGTACAGCCCAGTAGAGGAGGCCCAGTCATCGGCCCAACTTCCATCAGCTCCAGGCGCGGGCCGCGTCTAGCCCGCGCGGCCCGCTCTTCTCGCACGCCCTGGCCCGCGTTGAGCCCGGCTTTCAGCCTGCACAGGCCCACGGCCAGCCCGCGTGTGGCCCGCGCCTCCTCCACCCTCCTGGCCCAATTTCCCAGCCCAAACGCGATCTAGTGGCCCATTAGCGCCCAACTGCGGCCCATTTTTCCCCAAAACAGCTCCAAATGGAGCTCTATTCACCCAATCTTGGCCCAATGAGTAAGAACAGCCCCGTTTATAGCCAAAAACTAATTCGGGATGATCCAACGAGCATGGTGAGGTAATTTGAGATAGTGTTCTCATAATGAAGGTACGTGACTAATTTAAAAAATGGGCTTGAGGATTTTTTAATTGGTGAAAATGGAGAAAAATATTGGACTTATTTGTGGAGCATTATTCGATTTGTTCAAGAACATTATTTGACTTATTTGTGGAGTATTATTTGATTGATTCGAGGAGCATTATTTGATTTATTTATGGAGAATATATGATTTATTCATGGAGATTATTTGAGTTATCCGTGGAGATATTATTTGATTTTGCTCGACGAGATATTATGTAATTTATTCGTGGTAATAATCGATTTGTTCGAGGAGAATTATTTGATTTGCTCGAGATATTATGTGATTTATTCGTGGTGATATGCGATTTGTTCGAGGAGAATATTTGATATATTCGGGGAGAATATATTCGATTTATTCGGGCAAAATTATTTGATTTATCTGAGGAGAATTATTTGGTTTATTGAGGAGTATTATTCGATTTGTTCGAGGGCAATTATTTGATTTGTTCGAGGAATTCTTGCATTTATTGGGGAGTACTATTCGACTTGTTTGTGGTACTATTTGAATTATTTGTGGCGAATATTTGATATATTCGTGGAGTATTATTTGATTTATCCGTGGAGTTTATTTGATCTATTGGTGGAGTAAAATTGGATAAATTATTTGATTTGTTCGCTGTGATATCTAATTTAATCGTGGAGTTATCTGATTTGCTCGTGGAGATATTGTTGGACTTATTGGTCGAGATATTATTTGATTTATTGGCGAACACTTATTTGATTGAGCATGAATGCGGGTCGTGATTTTAATTTGAGGATATTTGTGATCGTGCTTAATAAATGCGAGTCGTGGTTTCGGATTGCGGATATCTTGTGATTGTGTTTGAATTGACTATTCATAATCTTTTATCGCATGTTATTGCTCGAGCATGTCTTAAATCGAGGAGATGGTGATGATTGTATTTGATCTCTTGTTTTTCTTGTGTGGAGAATTGCAAAATGGATGATGTGAGTATAATATGGATAATGATATCTCTTTGAATTCTTGTCGAGGAACAACGAAATAACCCGAGGCTCGACAAGCTATGACGGACTAGTTGTGGAGGTTCGAGGACACAATGAGCGAGCACGAAACCATCAAGGCAGGGTGATAAGGAGGGACGAGTCTGGATGGTGCCGATCGCAGGTGGCAATTTCAGAGGCAGAAATCATTCTCTTTTGGAGAGGTAGGATAATTGGGAGTGGCATTCTCGACTTTCAGGTATAAAATTAATCTCAACTCTTGTGAGTGGTCAAGTTCGACCGACTCAATATAATGAAACATTGAGCCTCTTAGCATTCTTTTTTAGAGTAATATTCATTGTTTGAACATTCTGGGCGAAATGTTGCTGAAATTGTGGTGTATGTGGATATGTCTGGAATTATTATTTGGGTGACTAACAAAATGCAGAAAATGAGGTGTACGTGGAGTCTCGAACAAAATCTGGCACGACTAAGGCCTTCGGGCTGGCCAGTCTCGAGTCGTCATGACTAAGGAGCTCGGTATTGGGAGTAACTCATTTAAATTTTTGTTTGGTGCATTCGTTTAATGATTGTTTGTAGCTGCAGAGTATAGTTCATTGTAATTGTTTGTTGAATTCATGGCTTTGTGAAATTCTGGTCGACTGTACATTTGAGTGGGTGTTTATGCAATTTCATATCGTGGTCGAGACTTGCATGTAGATTGAGGTGTTGTATAAGCGAATGTGAACCAATGTGATTGCTTTGATTTATTCGTCTTTTGTTATTATTGCTATCGGGATTGCAAATTGGATGATGTGGATAAAATACGACTAATGGAACTTGTTGAATGTTGCTGAGGAAAATGTATGAGCAGGTGGACTGGATAATGGTTATGGTGAGGAGTGAGAAGCATGGATCAAACAACAACTCAGGTCGTCGTGTACAGACAGGAAAGGGAGGTCGAAAAAATGCTTGATTCTTTTTTTGTTTGATATAATTATTCATTTGATGGGACTAACAAAAATAATCAATTACTATTATGTCTCGTGGTGTTTGGTGTGTTTTCTTGTCGACCTCAGTGGCAGGTGGAAGTGTTCGAGCAGTTTAGAAGAAAAAATCCACCATGACTAAGGCCTCCGGGCTGGGTGGTCGCATGTAACGACCACTCCTTTGAGGGTGGACATGTGTTCGAAGACCAAAATCCACCATGACTAAGGCCTCCGGGCTGGGTGGTCGCATGTAACGACCACTCCTTTGAGGGTGGACATGTATTCGAAGACCAAAATCCACCATGACTAAGGCCTCCGGGCTGGGTGGTCGCATGTAACGACCACTCATTTGAGGGTGGACATGTGTTCGAAGACCAAAATCCACCATGACTAAGGCCTCCGGGCTGGGTGGTCGCATGTAACGACCACTCCTTTGAGGGTGGACATGTGCTCGAAGACAAAAATCCACCATGACTAAGGCCTCCGGGCTGGGTGGTCACATGTATCGACCACTCCTTTAAGGGTGGACATGTGCTCGAAGACAAAAATCCACCACGACTAAGGCCTCCGGGGTGGGTAGTCACATGTAACGACCACTTTCTTTGAGGGTGGACATGTGCTCGAAGACATAAATCCACCACGACTAAGGCCTCTGGGCTGGGTGGTCACATGTAACGACCATTCCTTTGAGGGTGGGCATGTGCTCGAAGACAAAAATCCACCATGATTAAGCCCTCCAGGCTGGGTGGTCGATCCTAGTGTTGGGTCGGTTAAGACATGGATCCTATTGGAGACCTCGGAGTGACAGGTCGATGAAGCTCATTACGCATAGCTCGAGGTGGTCGATGAAGCTCGTTACGGATAGTTCGAGCAGGTTGATGGTTTTATTTGTTTTGGGTATGTTGAATTTATTTTTCGACCTCAGTGGCAGGTCGAGGAAGTTCACTTCGAACAACTCAGGGAGTATATTTGCAAACCTCGGTGGTAGGTGAATGATCTTTATTTGTTTTGGTTATGTTGAATTTATTTTTCGACCTCAGTGGCGGGTCGAGGAAGTTCACTTCGAACAACTCGTGGAGATTATTCGAAGACCTCGGTGGTAGGTCGATGATTTTTACTTGATTGTGGTTTTGTCGAATTTATGTTTCAACCTCCGAGGTAGGTCGAGGGAGTTCACTCGGAGCAGCTCATGGAGCCAAGTTATTCAGGTTGATGATTTTATTTGGTTTTGTCGAAATTTGGCTTTCGACTTCGGTGTGGTGTCCGGACATTTGAATTTCCAGAGGATAAAAAGTAAGGTTGAATTTCGAATTTTGAACTGAGGGGGCGATGATAGGACAAGGTGGTAGGAAAGGTTTATCTTTGAATGAAGAGAGCTCGAACATGGTGATCGACAAACAACAAGACGTAAGTTCAAAATTTTTAATTTCAAGACTTCAGCTTTCGGTGTTCGACCTCAGTGGTGGGTCTCTCGGTTTTCGACCTAAGTGGTCGTTCGACTTTTGGTGTTCGACCCCAGTAGCGAGTCATTCGGTTTTCGACCTCAGTGGTCGTTCAGCTTTCGGTGTTCGACCCCAGTGGTGGGTCTCTCAGTTTTCGACCTAAGTGGTCGTTCAGCTTTCGGTGTTCGACCTAAGTGGTCGTTTGACTTTTGGTGTTCGGCCCCAGTGGCGGGTCATTCAGTTTTCGACCTCAGTGATCGTTCAGCTTTCGGTGTTCGACCCCAGTGACGGGTCACTCGGTTTTTGACCTCAGTGGTCGATCAGCTTTTGGTGTTCGACCCCAGTGGCGGGTCTCTCAATTTTTGATCTCAGTGGTCGTTCAGCTTTCGGTGTTCGACCCCAGTGGAGGGTCTCTCGGTTTTCGATCTAAGTGGTCGTTCGAGTTTTGGTGTTCGACCCCAGTGGCGGGTCATTCGGTTTTCGACCTCAGTGATCGTTCAACTTTCGGTGTTCGACCCCAGCTGTGGGTCACTCGATTTTCGACCTCAGTGGTCGTTTATCTTTCAGTATTCGACCTCAGAGGCAGGTCTTTCGGTATTCGACCTAAGCAACGGGTCTTTCGGTTTTTGACCTTAGTGGTCATTCGGTGTTCATTTGGGGTCTCGATGCTCATTTGGAGGTTTGGCGACTATTTGGTGGTCGATGATTTATCCAAATTATAACCTCAGTGGCAGGTTGACGGAAACAGCCCGAAGAGGAATTTCACTCTTGGATCGAGTTATGCTTACTCGACCAGAGTGGGGGGACTAGATGATATAGGATATTATATACTAGACCAGTCTTAATGGATAAAAAGGGAATATATTGAAGAATAAGCCTACACATGGCTAGGACACGTGGCATGATGCTATTGGACAAGCCCAACTTAGGCCATAAGGTACATTCCCCCTATAAAAGGGGGCTAAGGTATCCCATTCACTCACTCTCTCTACGCTCATAATTATACTCTTGGGATTTGGAGTGATACTGACTTGAGCGTCGGAGGCCCGATGCCGGGACCCCTCCCGGCGTTGGGTTCTTGTAGGTACGGTGGCCGTCCGGCTATAAGAATAATCTAGAAGCTGGACACTTGGCAATAAACTATAAAATATAATATGAATAAGATAACTAAATAGAAAAGATGGTAAAAGAAGTGTGGTCCCGGTTCTTCATTTGTCTTGCATGGTGACGTGGCAATATATGTTGAATCATTTTTGGCTTTATGTCTAACCCCCCCCTCCCCCCCCACCTCAATTCGTGCCCGGCTGTCGGAAAAACACCAAGTTTATGTCAGAGACGGGCAAAGAATTTGCCGAATAATGGTTTGGTAAATATATGAGCCACCTGTTCCAAGGAGGTAATATGATGAACCGCAATGCTGTGTTGTTGAACTTTTTCTCGGATAAAGTGGACATCAGTTCCTACATGTTTGGATTTGGAATGAAAAACCGGGTTGTGAGATAATTGCAGGGCACCTAAGTTATCAACCCAGATGGTGGTTGGTTTTGCAAAGTGAAACCCTAATTAAGACTGATGAGGTCTTCTCCATAAGACTTCACAAGGGGCAGAGGCAAGGCTGTGCAACTCAGCCTCAGTGCTAGACCTTGAGATGGTGGGCTGCTTCTTTGAACTCCATGCAAAGAGGTTTGGACCAAGGTAAACACAATAACCACTTGTGGATTTTCTGTCATCGATGTCTGTGGTCCAGTCAGCATCAGCAAAAGCTACAAGATTTGTTGTGGGGAACTTGGATATGTTTAATATGAAGTCCATTGAGCCTGCTAGATATCTTAGAACTCTCTTCAGGGCCTTCCAGTGTGTGGTGAGGGGGTTTTGCATGTACTGGTTGAGTTTGTTGGTGCTAAAAGCAATGCCAAGTCTTATAATTGTGGCATACTGGAGGGAATCAATGATGCTTCTGTATAAGGAAGTTGTTTCTAATGGTTGACCATCAAATTTAGATAGATGTGGGTGACTTACCATTGGAGAAGGAGCACCTTTAGCCTCAATCATGTTAACCTTATCTAGGAGAGCAGAGATATACTTTTTTCTGACTGAGATGTAGGCCAGTAGAATCAGAGGTAAACTCTATGCCTAAGAAGTAGTGTAAATCACCCATATCCTTCAGAGAGAATGTTGAGCTTAAAGCATGAATAACCTGGTAGATGGTATTGGAGCATGATCCAGTAACGAGAATGTCATCAACATAAACCATTATGAAGGTTGTGATGTGATCTTTGTGTCTGAAGAAGAGAGAATTACCTGACTTGGAAGTCATGAAACTAAGAGAGTGTAACGTGGAGGATAACTTGGTATTCCACACTCTAGAAGCCTGCTTCAAACCATACAAAGATTTTTGAGTTTGCAAGTGAGTTTGTGACCTGTGGGGGAGAGTAGTTCATAGCTAGGTGGCTTCTCCATAAAAATGTCTTTGTCAATGTCACCATATAAGAAGGCATTGTCAATATCTAACTGCATAAAAGGCCAAGAATGTTGAGTGGCAAGTGAGAGTATAATTTTGATAGTGGTAGGTTTAATGACTGAGCTATAAGTCTCAGTGAAGTCAATGCCATGAAGTTGAGAGTAGCCCTTGGCCACAAGTCTGGCCTTGTGTTTTGATATAGAGCCATCACTGTTGGTCTTTAATTTGAAGACCCATTTGCAACCGATTGACTTGACATCAGGAGGTAGAGTGACAAGATCCCATGTGTGATTTTTATGGAGAACTTTAATCTTAGAGTCCATTGCCTGTTTCCATGATGGATGCTGCATGGCTTGATGATAAGTGGTTGGTTCCAGTGAAGCTTCCATGAGAAAGGCTTTTCTTTTGAAAATGCCATCCTCTGATTTGGTTATCATAGGACGAGTATGGAGAGTTTGTGGTGGTGGGTTGGGAGGCTGAATATTCTCAATTGGTAAATCAATGAACAATCTGCCACTTTGTTGAAGGGATATAGGAGATGGGGAGTGTTGTGAAGGAGATGAGCTTGTAGAGGTATTTGTTGAAGATGATGAATGTGTGGTTACATGAGAGTGATGTGGGGTAGTTGTAGGTGTGTGGAGAGGATTTTGGTCAGGTGGTGTATTGGGTTGGGGAGGATTTAGAGGGTTTAGAATAGAGAAGGTTGAGGATTTGGCATTATGGATAGGGGAATCAGTAATGTGGGGTTGTTGAGAAAATGGGAAAATAGATTCATAAAAAACAACATGTCTTGAGACAATGATTTTTTTGTTGGGTAGGAGAACTGTATATCCTTTGTGGGATGTGCTGTAACCAAGGAAGGTGCTTGGATGGGATCTGAATTCAGGCTTATGTTTGTTGAGGGGCCTAGTGAAGGGGTAACAAAGGCAGCCAAATACTCTGAGGTAGTCATAAGTAGGCTTTTGCTTGGTCAACATCTCATATGGTGATCTGAAATGAAGGACTCTAGTGGGTGTTCTGTTTATGAAATGTACAGCAGTAGTGAATGCATGATCCCAGTAAGTGTATGGCATTGAAGCATTAGCTAACAAAGAAATTCCAGATTCTACAATGTGTTTGTGTTTCCTCTCTACAAGGCCATTTTGTTGGGGTGTGTAGGGGCAAGAAAGTCTGTGGATGATGCCATGTTGTTTGAAGAAGGTGGATAGTGGTTTAAATTCAGTGCCACCATCACTTTGAATGCATTTGAGTTGGCTATTGTATTGGGTTTGTATCAGTGTATGAAAGTGATGAAAGACATGTATCACATCAGTTTTGTTTTTGAGAAGGTACATCCATGTGTGTCTAGTGTAGTGATCAACAAAGCTAATGTAGTAAGAATAGCCACCACTAGACTTAATGGTAGCTGGTCCCCAAAGATCAGTATAAACCAAATCAAAAGGTGCAGAATAAGAAGTTAAAGAATCATTAAATGGGAGTCTGTGACTCTTAGCTTTAAGACAAGATGAACAAAGAAAAACACTGTCATTAATAAGATAAGGTATATTGCAAGAATTTAGAGTTCTCTTTACAATATCCATAGAAGCATGACCTAGTCCAGAATGCCAAACTCTTAAATCAAGTTTCTTTGAAACAACTGCAGAACAGACAGTAGGACAAAAAGAAGATGTTAAGTTCTTATTTGTGGTGTCTGAGGAGTTAGATTGATCACCATTGAGAGTTGACAAATTGAAGCAATATAGGCCATCTTTAATTGTCTCTTAGAGTAGAATAACTCATGTTACTTGATCCTCTACAAAGCAAACATGAGGATGAAATTAAAAAAAGACAACATTATCTCTTGAGAATTGACTTACACTGATGAGATTTTTTGCAATATGGGGAACATAAAAGAGGTTTTTAAGGATTAAATTTTTTCTATCAGAGTGGCAAGAGTTGATTAAAGAAGTGCCAAAATGAGATATTTTTAGACCTGATCCATTACCCATATGCACATTCTCTCCTCCTGTGTATTCAGTGGCCATGCTGAGATTTTCCATGTCATATGTGAGGTGGTTAGTAGCTCCAGAGTCTGGAAACCAAAAGGTTTCTTGGTTTTGGTCAAAGGGGCTCATACTTGCAACATTGGCTGCTTTGTGTTGAGGGGAATAAGATGATTGGCCTTGTGAAGGAGCATGGTTGTTGCCTTGGCCATAGCTGGTTTTGCTTTCTGGGACAAAATTCATGTCCATTCTATACCAGCATTTGTCTGCAGTGTGGCTCATTAAGTGGCATATTTGGCATCTTGGTTTGCTATTAAATCTGCCTCCTCTTCCCCTATAAGGTCCTGATCTGCCATATCCTGCTCTTCCACCTCCTTGGCTATAATTGTTGTTTCTGCCTCTGAAGTTGTTGAAGCCACCCCTTTTTGGAGTTGGGTTGGTGGATAAGAGTTTTACCATAGGGCTAGATCCATCAGTACCAAGTTGAGGTATTTCAAAGGTTTCAAGTCGACTCTCAAAGCTTAAGAAGAGGGCATGCAGTTCTCTCAGTCTACATGGTTCTGTTCTTGCTCCAATGGAAACCATTACTGGGTTGTACTCACTTCCTAGCCCAGCAAGTATGTGGGTGATCTGTTCTTTTTCAGAGAGTCTTTGACCTGCAGCAGCTAATCCATCACAACAAGCTTTCATTTTGTTCAAATACTCCATCATGCTCATGCCTCCCTTTTTAAGATTTTGAAGTTGTATTTTGTATTGCATGATCTTAGCCCTAGATTGGCTAGCAAAGGATGTTTCCAAAGCATCCCAGATTTCAAAGGCAGATTCCAAACCCACAGTGGTAATAAGGACACTCTCTGATAAGAAAGATAATAACCACGAGACAATGAGTTGATCTTGTCTGAGCCATAGAGGGTAAGCTGAATTTGGGATTTCACTGCCATCGGGATCTGTTATTCTTGGGTTAGGTGGTTCTGCTTCTAGGATGTGATGTTCTAAGCCATAACCTTTGATAGGTGCTTGGATCTGTTGTTTCCAAACCAAATAGTTGTTGTCTGATAGCTTGACAGTAACCACTTGAGATTAGAGCTGGATTGTTGTGGTTTCTGGATTTGCCATGGTTCAAAGTGAGAGCAGGAAAATATAAAAAAAAAAAAAAGAGGAAGAAGATGGATCAGAGTCCACAGGTTTTTCAACCTGCAGCTCTGATACCATGAAAATGTATCATCCTGTTTGCATCAATTTCTATGCAGGAGAATGTTGGTAAAAACGAGTTCAACTTTTCATTGATTTTCATATGAGGTGATTACATCATACAAATCTTATCCCTTTGGTTTATGTATTGCTAGGGCTACAAGAATAATCTAGAAGCTGGACACTTGGCAATAAACTATAGGATATAATATGAATAGATAACTAAAATAGAAAAGATGGTAAAAGAAGTGTGGTCCCGGTTCTTCATTTGTCTTGCATGGGGACGGTATTTGTCTTCATATGGTGATGTGGCAATATATGTTGAATCATTTTTGACTTTATGTCTAACACTGAGACTAAGATTACACTTCGAACTGTTATAGTCTAGTGTTCACAACACAAAACACACACACAAAAAGAATTATATATATATATATATATATAATTATATATACAAGTTATGATGAGCAGCGTCTGTACAAGTTATGATGTGCTTTCTATATATATCATCTAGTTAAGTTACGGTTTGAAGTCCCTTCCAAATTATCATCGAAAAAAATAATAATAATAAGAGGGTCCAAGATTCTAAGATAGGAATAAGATGTAAAAACAATACAAAAATAATATTCTAGACCTGAGGATGCACATCACAAAAAGAAAATAATCTCAACCCGAAGGTCAAGATCCACCGACCCTGACCAGCCGGAGGACCGTCGGGCCGATCGCCGCCGTGAACCAAGCTGACGTGACCAATCCCGTGCGACAAGACTGGCGATTCCACACGCACACGACCCGATCGATTCACGCGACATGACCCGCCGTTCCGTTCGTGTGATCCAGATTCCATTCGTGTGTTGTTCCCGGTCATCCTGAATCAGACAGATTCATAAAATTTTAAGCCGTAAGTTTTCTACGTCAAACCTTTAGATCTGCTGCGCAACTTGTACATAACAAGATCCTCACAGATCCCAACAAGTGGTATCAGAGCACTTGGTTAATTCGTTTTGTACAAAGTTCAAATTTGTACGGTTCTATTTGACAAGATGTGTTCAAACGCAGCCATATATATTGGATTATATTCGCATAACTTGGTTTTGTAGGAATTAGTTAATCCACTATTATGGCCGATTATGTGTTTGATGAATGTTGTTGAATATGATGTATGGTTTTAAATTTGTTTTTAAAGCCTCAGACATGTCGAGGAATTGATGGATTAATGTTTGTAATAATTATGAGTCCAGGGGTTGACCGGATATAATTAATTATTTGTTTAGAAAACATGTACATCCATTCGTTGGATCTAGGATCGAATTATGTAATTTTGTAAATTATATTGTTTGTATTGTGATCTTGTGTTGATGATCGGGAGATCACAAAGATCAACGAACCTCAAAAAATCGATCGGACTTGGGCCCGAGGTACCGCCGGCGAGCCACTAGTGGCGGCGGCAGAGGGTGGCGCGGGAGAACTGGTTGGAGGCGGGACATGGCTCGTGTGGCACGCGAGCGAGAGAAAATATATATATGTATATATATATATATATACATATATACATATTTCGCCAGTAAGATTTTCTGACCACCGGCGGCGACGGCGGCTGGGTGGAGGTGGTTTTCACATGTTGGGCAAGTAGTACAATATCTAACAGGATTCTACTGCAGTGGGAGTTCCAGTTGGACAATGAAAGAAACTGATAAGGTTTCCTTGTTTGAAGAGACTCAATAATTAATGGCCATAATAGTGGATTTATTAATGCAAATTTATTATGCCAATTAATTATATATTTATTTATGCATGTTAATTAATTATTGCTTTTGCATGAGATTTATTTAGAATTGCATGAATAATTATGCATGTTAATTAATTACTGCTTTTGCATGAGATTAATTTAGAATTACATGAATTATTATGCATGTTAGTTAATTATTTCATTTGCATGAATTAATTTAGAATTGCATAAATATTTAAAAATCCTCATTTAAATGATACTAAGTTTGAGAAGGGATTATAAATTAAAGTTAATTTCAAAATTCCTAAGGCCTCCATTTCTAATTTGTTGGTAAATCAATTAATTGAAGTATGAGCTTCCCCATAGATGACATCACTAAAATTAATCGTAGGGAATTACCAGGACAAATTTCTAAATTTAGACGATTAGAGGAAATCTTATGAGAGCGTACGGGCCTCCCCACGGGGGACGTATAATTGATTTTGACGATCTCAGGATCGAGAAATGGGATTCACTTAGAATGCGTTTTAGTTTATAAACTCCCCACGGGGTCCCTGAATTTTAGTGCATGGCCAAATCGAGACCGACTATTAATTTCGTTCGTCATGAATTTGGTTTTGACTTATGGAAATTAATGGGTCCTTGAAAAACCCCTCACTTACAAATGTTGAGTATGTAGGGCGACCCATGTAGCATGCATCATTCACGGTGTTTTGAGATGTCGGTGAATTTAAGTTAATATTTGAGGATATCAATGTTAATAGTTAAATTCAAAAGTGTTTAATTTGTAAAATTATTTTCATGATTCTCAGGCTATATTAATCATGTTGTTCAATCCGTTGTCAGTCATTCTAAAAGAAAATCAACTTAGTGGTCTTTAAACATCAAACATTTCAATGTAATTTAACTTGATATCTATTGGAATAGATAATGAAATTTTCCAATGAATGCTACACAAATGAAATATTCATTGCAATTTTCAGTGGAATACCTACAATATTTCTATTAAAAATATATTTAACATATGAACTTTTAGTCCATATATTTTTTTTAAAATCACTCATTATTTTATCTCAAAATTACCTATTAATTTCTCAATCGAGTTAAATTTATTACATATTAAATATTAAATAATAAAAATAATTATTATTTTATATATGTAATATGATATTTACATATTATATTCAAAACAATAATAGAAAATAAAAGGTTAGTTAAAATTAAAATAATCATTTTTTTCTAAAAAATAAAAGTTCTAACCTACATGGATAAAAATACAAATAACTATTGTCTATCACGTAAAACTTACACATAGAACTATAGCACAAAAAATTAACAAGCATTGAACAATTCAGTTTGTGTGCATCGATAAGTATAATTTTAAAAGTTTTATGTTTATTTTTATTAATTATAATTTTTTTATTTATTACTTCTTTTCATATTTATTAGCAATTTAATATTTTTGTACTTTATATTTGATGGGTCTACTTCTGGATCTGGAGTAAACCGGAGGTTATGAGCTCAGATCTGCTTGAACCGTCTTTGAACCGTCGCTAGATCGCAAGAATACCTGCAAAAACTCAAACGCCGGAGGTGTTTCCGGCGTAGAGCCTCCGACGCTCAAGTCAGTATGAGAGTGATGAAGAGAGGCTGCGCAGCAGCTATAGGGGAGAGTGGAATGAATGAGAGTTAGGGTTTTAGGGTTACCTCATCTCCTTTATATAGGAGTGAATACTTACGCGAAGTGCCCAAAATACCCAAGTCGGTGGACCTGGAAGGTCCAAAATGCCCCTGTCGATTCGTCTCCCCTTTGTTGCTGAGTCATTGCGAGATTCCTTCTTATCCTTCCCGATGTGGACTTTGGATATGTTACAAGTGTGGTGAATCGTCATCGCATCGTTGTTGTTTAAGGTATGCGAAGTCGACTTCGAGATCTAGGAAGTCGACTCGTTGATATGCGCGGATTCGGAGGCTCCGCTTGACTAGTTCTTCGAGACGGAGTCGTCTTCAGAGAGTCATCTTAGTTCAGTCGACTTCTAGGGGTCAACTCAGAGTATCTGGGTGACTAGGAGCTTGGTTGTTCCTCTTTCATTGTTGTTCCTCTTTCATTGATGTCGATTAGAGAAAGTCGATGGATTAAGGTCGACTTGCAAGAGTCGACTAGATCAATCTCGGCTTCTTCTTGATTGCTCTCAGTAGATCGACCTTTGGGAAGTCGATCTGGGCATGTCGACTGGGCCATGTCGTCGTGCGAGTAATTCGAGTGGTTCACCGGTTGAGTAATAAGCTTCTGGACCGGGTTATCCTTATGTGGCCATATCATCTAGTCCCCCCCGAAAATTACTCTAAGCAGTCGACTGCTTAAGAGTAGATTTGACGGTATGTAACTTCGCTGTCTTCATGTGGTACCTGCTCGTCTTCGTTTTCTTTGATGATTCGTCTCGTCAATCCATCGGGGTGCATCCCATCCTCATGATTGCTTTTTTCGGATAAGTCTGACACTCTGACAGCTCCTTTTGAAATTTCAAATTTCAAATTTCGGAAAACCCTAATTGACGCGCGTCACCTCCATCGCCGACTCCTCGAATTCTACGCTCCATCTGGGTCGTTGACTCAGATATTGATCTAACGATCCGCATCTATTCCACTCGAGTATAAATACATTGCACGTCTGCCTTGAGTGACTTTTCACGCTTCTAATTTTCCGAACTCTAAACCGCTCTCAATTCTCCGGCGCTTCCTGTGCTACCTGTTCTCCGGCGTTTCTTTCTCCGGCCACACCAAGCTTATTCCCAGTTCAAGACAGCTGCGCCATCATGTGTAAGTTCTTCATCTCCTTTACTTTTCGCGTTTTTGTTGGTTTTTCCCTCTTCGATTTTTTCTGGGTTTTTTTTGGGGAATTTCAGAAGTTCATACATGTTCTTCATGAATTTCTTACGGATTTCGCGTTCGATCTTTCTACGCGCATGTTCTGCTAGTGTTTGTTGTTTCTGCTAGTCGCTGGTTGCCAACGTATAGTCGGTTTTCGTCTGTCGCTTAGTTGGTTCTTGTCGACTTGATGGCCTTCTTTTCTTCAACTTTTTCTCTCCTCGAGTCGACTAAAGTCGACTTACTAGTTTGTTTAAGTCGAGATATCGATAGCGATTGTCTCTTTTTTGCCTTTTCTTCTTCTGTCGATTATTTCTAGTCGTCCTGATTAGGTCTTGTAGGTTCTTACTTGTGACTTTACTAACTTCGGCCTCCTTCCCCCTTTTTTCTTTTCTTAGCTCCCGACTCGTCTCCTCTTTCTGGCTCCCTCGGTCAACAAATCAACGATTATGTTTGTCAAGCCGACGAGGGCTCTAGCTCTGATTCAGTCGAAGTAACCGGCTATAGGATGGTTTCCCCATCTTCACGTTCTTATCTTCCTTTCGCCACTGCCTCTTCCACCGACTGGGAGGAGCACGACCAAACGCTCTTGGAGGGCGGCTTAGTCGATATCGTGAAAAGCCCTCCTCGAGAGGATCTTCCTCGCCTCGATATCATTCCTCGAGGTATTCCTCTTAGGTTTTTAGATATCCCTGTATATAGAACGAGCCCTGTATCTGTACCAATAATTGCTCCCCTTCTCGACTTTCAAAATGTTGTATCAGTAGCTTGTCCCTTAGCTAGGTTAGCTGTTCTAAATCCATTTTGTTATGCCTCTGCAGCCGAAGTCGAGGGTTTCAGAAAGTTCAGTGGGCTTCCCTCGGATTGGGAGTTAATCGCCCCTGGTCCTAATGACGACTTCGCCCATCCTCCCCCCGGCTGTCACACGTTTTTCATCGATCAAGTCGTTTTTGGCCTTCGCTTTCCTATTCAAGACGAGTTAATACTCATAAGCGATTTGTACAATATTCCCATCAACCAATTTTCTCCTAACGCCATTCGTATCATGATAGCTTTTATTGTTATTTCCCGTATAGTGCTCAAATTCTTTTCTCCCGATTTTTTCTTTTACTGTTATGGCTATCGTCTTTCCAAAGGCGCCCATTGTCTGGGTCGTCGCGCCGGCGTCACTTTCCTCGACGACCTGTCATCGAACGTGACTGAGTGGAAATCGAAGTTTGTATTCATTCGTCCTGCTCCCGGCATGTATCCTTATGTGAATACGTGGGTCACCTCGAAGGTGAAACAAAATAAACGGCCTCGCTCTGACGAGTTTGCCCGTCTGTTGTCTGAGTTAAATAAACATACTTATAGTGCTCGTCAATTAATAAAGGACCGTGCATTAGTTAATCATGCTCGAATCGTCTTTTACGAAGACCTTCCTCGTCTGGATGACCCTCGTAAGCCGTCATTGCTCTCTATTTTCTGTGCAACTGTTTTTTGAATTTTGATCATTCGAATCATGGCTACTAAGTATTCTTCATTTACCATCTTTTCTTCTGTTATTTCAGTTAAGGCTCTAAAACGCTTCGAGCTTAAGAAGGGCCAGTCGTCTGGGCAACCGGCTGGTGGTTCCGTCTCTGCTCCTCGACCCTCAGGCGGGTCCGGGTCCGGTGCTGCGGCTGTCGAGACGACAGCTGCCCAAAAATCCAGGGTCGAGAATCCTGGAGCCTCCAAACACAAGTCGTCGGGCTCTTCTTCTCGCAAGAGGGCCCAGGACGATCGGGCCGCCATCCTCATCCCCGACGATCTAAAGCGTCGTAAGGTCGACAAGGGAAAGGGGAAGGTGGTCGAGAAGAAAGGCCCCTCCCCTATCACCGTCAAGGACGTGACGGTTAAGATGCCCTCTCGGCTCTGGAATCATCCGGAGCCGTATCACGTGGCTAAGTACTTCAACTCCCTTATTCCTGAAGCCGACAAGGAGCGTGTCGAGGGGAATCTGTACGAGCGCTCCAACTACGCTGTTCAGTGTCTATCTCGGGTATTTTTCCACCCTTATCGACTTGGTTCTTGTGTTCTTCTCTTTAGACTCAATCCATTTTTTTCTTAACGTGTTCATATTCTTCGGCAGTTTCTGGCAGCGGCGCTTCCTTGCTTCGAGGAGACGAGCAAGGCTCCTCTCGCCTCCACCAAGTCCCTCGAGGACAAGTG